>DWNE01007790.1:0-11986 GCA_018249875.1 Cecropterus toxeus | reverse complement strand
TTATAAGTCTCATGTAATACTAACACTACTATGGAGTCAGATGGGAGCTCCGAAATAAAGTAATTATTATTATTATTCATGAGAAGAATGTATATGAAGATTATGAAGTATTTCCTGTGTTTGGTGTGAATTGTTTCAAAAAAAGATATACATAAATGTATTCATTCGCGCCACTTGTTTCTCAACTAAACCATTAGCAAAAGTTTCTTAGAATCTGAACTTACGCTTTTGCTCTGAGATCAGCTAACTCCGGGCTATTGATGTCTCTATTAGTGAAGAACTCTGGGCAAGCGGCTCTCATGGTGAAGTACATGTCCAGTTTCTTCTTACACTTCTCCAGGGAGAAGCTGCAGCCGCGCAGGAAGGTCATGATGCGTCCCTCATCTGGAGAAGGCACACAATATTTATTTTAAAAACAAGATTCATGAAGTCCATTCTATAAATATTACTTTTAATTCAAAGTCTGAACAACATAGGTTAGACTGAAAAAAATAGGGCGGAAAAGACATATTACCACAAGTGGCGTAGCGAGAGGGAGGCGGAGGGGCTGTCCGCCCGGTTGGCACATTTTGAGGGCGCCAAAAACAGATTTGGGGGGCGGCAAAAACAGATGGGCAACCTTGTTTTGACATCAAGTTAGATATTGTTTTTTATTTTGGTCGTTAAGTTACATATTGCCGTTTTTTTTTTGGTCGTCAAAATTTGTATAATGTGTGGCGAGTTCAACTTCCGCCCCGGGCGGCGTAAGACCACGTTACGCCACTGATTACCACGCTACCAAGACCTTGGTCGTTTGCACGCCTGTGTTTGTGGTAATTTACACGTTGCGGAGACGTGGACTTTACGACACGTGGATAGAAGTAAAATAGATGCTCTATAAAGGTGCGAGAGAAAATGCTATTAGTCCAAACTGACTTTTGCATTAACGCCTGTACTCCAGGAACTCGGGAATAAACAGCGTCTATCGATTTAGTCGCATTATAAATGATCTTCTGTCTCGTCTTCCGTAACGATGCCGTAACGATGAGGCCATCGATCGTTTGGTAATAAAAAATGTAGAACTAGAACACGTGGAAAGTCACCCACACGATGGATTGACCAAATTAAATCTTCTGCGGGCGGTCCATTGAGTGAGTGTATCAGGATGTCTGCTCATCGCGAAAAATGGCGAGACCTCGCGAGGTAAGCTACATCAGCCATCCAAAGAACAACAAGATGACCACGACTGCTCTGCTAAAAGTGTAACGTGATCAGCCATATAAAGAAGAAAAAAAAACAACATGATGTCCAAAACCGCTCTGCCAAAAGTGTAACGTTGAAGTAAGTGTGATTACCATTTTCTCCGGGATACACAGCACGAATTTGATAAAAATGTTTGATATTCTTTTTCATCATCTTAAAAACAAATTTAATGTGTTAGTAAGCCGCACGCCTTATAGTTCAAAAGATAAGATAAAGGCCCTTTTAAAGGTAGGATACCCCTAAAGGGCAGTAACGGTATCCATTTCCGTGGAAAACACTAAATAGTTTCTAAAGATGAATCATTATCTGCTTTAAAAGTTTTAGAATAATATGTATGTACTTGAACTTATAATATTTTTATTTGAATGCGGTTCCACTTCTTTGTATAATAATGTTGAATATGTTAACTGCTTAGTTAAGTACATACTCCTTTATTTTAACTTCCGTAGTCTTAGCACGTAGAAAAATACTATTAGGATGTAGTTTTTCCTTGTACTTGATGTTTATTCTTAAAACGTATTTTGTGCTAAGTTTATTATACTGACAAACATGTGTACATAAGGGAAGGAAGTATAGAATTACTATTTTTTTAAACTATAAGGGTGCCACCTTATCAATTAATATAGAGCATTCTGGTGTGTGACTGTTTGTTACTGAATCACGTAGGCGGATTTTTATGAAATTTGCATAAACATAAACGTTTTCTACATTCATAGTTCCACATTAGGATTTTCTCCTGTGTCGTGGATGCCATGGTGTCCATGGCATCCACGACACAGGAGAAAGACGAATACACTCAGACCCAAAACAGAAATCTAGACTCATAATTCATATTTGAAGACCCGCACGGCCGAGCGGTTACCATACCGATCAAACGCGCAGTGGGTCCCGGGTTCGATTCCCGGCCAGACAGGTATCTAAATGAGTTTAGATTTCTGTTCTGGGTCTGGGTGTTTGTGTATTCGTTTTTGTGCGTCCATGGCATCCACGACACAGGAGGAAATCCTATTGAGGGGCTATGAGTGTAGAAAGTGTCTTCTGTCTGGCTGAGGATCGAACCCGAGACCCACTGCGTGTCAGACCGGTATGGTGACCGCTCCGCCACGCGGTTTGCAAGGACGTAGCTTATTTACCTGGTCAACTGTCAGGATACTTAGATATAGATATAGATTAGTACGGCTGAGGCTTTTCAATCCATATGCCTATTTGCCTATAAAAATATACGAGTATTATGGATATAAATTAAAATAATCGAAAAGAATTTTGTTCACCTAGTTCTATAAAATAAGTATAAACAAATGCATAATCAATACATTTTATCAATGACGAATGTAATAATCATGCAACCGGATCTTAAAGTATTACGTACCGGTGTTTTAGAGCAAGTTATGTCATAAGTGTCAGTATTCATATTACTATGCAAAACCATTATATACTAATTAAATTACTCCTGTTCTATCAAGTTGTATGTACACATATGATACATTAACTATTAGATTATGGTTTATTTAATTAAACAACGTAGTTTAGTACTAAATTGTAAAAATATATTTCTTTTAAGAGAACACGACAAGACAAGAACACTAAGCTAATGACAATCAAAAACGTATAGACAAAACAAATAAAACTGAAGTTAAATTTACTTTTCATTATATCATAAACTACAATACTCCCACTTAAATTTAACTTTATACATTTCTTTAATGAGATCTTTACTTGAAGATATAACAGGAGCATCATCAACATATATTATTAAAAATACTTTTCTTTCATCAAAGGTCCCTGTGTATATACAATTATCAGCCTGAGACTGTACAAAACCATATTTCTTTACAAAATCATCAAATCTTTTGTTCCAGCACCGGGCTGACTGTTTTAAACCATACAGTGATTTGTTTAACTTTAAAACATAATCTTTCTTAACAAATACACCTTCAGGAACTTCTATATAAATATTTTCATTGAGAAATCCATTAAGAAACGCCGTCTTCACATCGAACTGTTGAATTTCTAAATTATATTTCGCTGCAATAGAAAGAATAATTCTTATTGAATCATACCTTGTTGTCGGTGCAAATATTTCTTGATAATCAATATCTTTAATCTGATTAAAACCACGTGCACACAGACGAGCTTTATAGCGTATGATTTCATTATTCTCGTTTTTCTTTATAGCAAAAACCCATTTTGTGGTAAGGGTTCGCTGACCAGATCTCTTTACCGCTGTCCAAGTATTATTTTCTTTAAGTGCAGATAGTTCTTCCTCAATAGCATTTGACCATTCATTTTTCTGGGGACTCTTTACTGCTTCTTCATATGTTTGTGGCACTGACATCTCTACGAGATTAGCTTCAAATTGCCTGTTACATCTTGGTCTCAAATTATAATTATTTCGCGGTATCATGTCTTCCAATTCTTCAGATGGTTCATATGCTGGATCATCACTATTGCAACTCAACAAGCTATCTTCATTCTCCGATGATGTCGCTTTACTCGAGGTATCATTTTTATCTACAGTTTCAGAAATTTCACTATTCTGACTCACTGGCATATTATCATCATTTATACATATTTGTACAATATTCTTTCTGGTTTCTGGAACTTGATATTCATTAAATATGACATTTCTCGATATTTTTATTTTCTTGTTTCTTATGTCATACATTCTATAATTGGTATTATCGTAACCAACTAAAATCATCTTCTCACTTTTCTTATCCAATTTAGTTCTCAATTGATCTGGAATGTGAACATAACCAACACTTCCAAAAACCTTCATATGATCTATCTGAGGTTTTATGCCATTCCATAATTCATAAGGTGTCTTATTAGTAGTCTGACTTGAAGAAGTTCTGTTTAATATGTAAACTGCACAGTTCACAGCTTCTGCCCATAAATCTAGTGATATATCCCTTGCATATAACATAGAGCGTGCACTTTCTACTATTGTTCTATTTTCCCTTTCTGCACGTCCATTCTGTTCGGGTGTGTAAGGTGCAGTACGTTCATGAACTATCCCCTCTTTGTCTAAATACTCCTTGAATGCTTTATTGACATATTCTGTACCATTGTCCGTGTGTAATACTCTGACATTATGCATGTATTTATTTTTAATAATAGCATTATATTTCTTGAAAACTTCCATGACATCACTTTTGTTTTTGATAAAATATACATGCCTGTAACTTGTAGCTGCATCTTTAAATAATACAAAATATCTCATACCTTGGATAGACGCATGACTCATAGGTCCACAGACATCACTATATACCAGGTTACCAGGCTGTAGTTCTCCTCGCTTAGATTTATGAAATGGAAATCTGCATTGTTTCCCATATGCACATGCTTCACAAACTAAATCGTTTTGTGCATTGCCTTTCAGTTTCAAGCCTTCAACAATACTATTATCACTCATATTTTTTATTTGTTTTAGATTAATATGTCCAAGTCTTTCATGCCACACTCTAATGTCAGTTTCAGCATTCTGAACCAAGTTGCAAGTATTTTGGATCATTGTTTTTATTTTTAATTCATATAAATTATTCTCTGTGATTTTGGCTAACATTACCACTCTATTTTCTTTATAAATTAAAGCATTTGTGTCCTTTTTCATTATGGTATAATTTTTCCTTATTATTACACCTTCTGAAAATAAGTTCCTTCGCAGGTTTGGAACATACAATACATCATGTAGTTCACCGTCCTCCCACTGCCCGTTGACATATCTCTTTATTAGTATTTTACCAATACCAGACACTTCTACAGGTTGTTTATTTCCTAATGTTAATGATTTCTGGTCGCACTCAAATAGTTCTACAAAGAAATCTTTTCTGTAGGTCATATGTGCAGAGGCACCGCTATCTAATATCCAAGTATCTTCTTCTGCATTTCGTGTATAATTACTTTCTACATTAAACGCTAGCATATCTGTGCCTTTTTGCTGAGGCTTCTTATACATGGATTTTCTTGGTAAACGACACTCTTTAGAAAAATGACCCCGCTTGCCACAATTATAGCACTCAAATCTATGTTTGGTAGTTTTGTTTGCAATTGTACCACTACCACTTGGTTCGTTTTGTTTTGGCTGTTTTTTCCAATCTTTATGAGCGACAAGAAGAGCAGCCTCTTCTTCTTCTTCACATGCCAAACTTGCTTCCTCATCTAATAAACGAGCAGTTAAATTAATTATTGTTTGCTGTTTCGGATCCATTGACATCCACGCTTGACGCAATGATCTATATTTGGGGGGTAATGTACCAAGAATTTTTGTAATGATGGCCATTTCACTAATATTTTCCCCACTTTCTTTTAGCTGCTTAGCTAAAGTTTCTACTTTTGAAATATGTTGCGCCACGGTGTCACTTAATGACATCTTATATTGGTAGAATTTTTCATGTATCAACATTTTACTTAATTCACTTTTTTGTTCATATATCGACTCTAATTTAGTCATAATCTCTATAGCAGTTTCGCAATTTTCTATCAACGTAATTTGTTTAAAATCCATTGATGATGTAATAATAAACATTGCCATACCATCATTCTTTGTCCAATCAGCGCTATTTTCTTCCGTTTTCGGAATTGTTATATCAATCCCTTTTGCTTTTAACGCACATTTTATTTGAAATTTCCACTGACGAAAATTATTTCCATCAAATTTTTCCAAATGCATTGACCGCATGGAATCCATTTTGAAATTCTAATGCTATACAACACGTTACAATACGAATAACTTTTTCTTTGCCTTTTCTTCTTTTCTTCTATTTCCAGAGTTTTCCTGGGCCCATAACCTATTAGATTATGGTTTATATAATTAAACAACGTAGTTTAGTACTAAATTGTAAAAATATATTTCTTTTAAGAGAACATGACAAGACAAGAACACTAAGCTAATGACAATCAAAAACGTATAGACAAAACAAATTGAACTAAAGTTAAATTTACTTTTTATTATTCCATAAACCACAATAATAGGCCTACGCTAAACCTACGCTACCTAGGCCTACGCTATGCCTACCTAACACTGTGATTTCCTTCTCATAGAACCCCTGTTCTATGTGAAGTTGCTTACGGAGGTCTGTTGCATGGAGTGCATGACCGTTTGCTTCGTATACTAACTTGTCTCGAGATAACTCTAGACTAAAATAAGAAAAACTCTTTTGTTACAACAATCGTATAGAATTATACGGATCTATCTACATATAATAAAATAAGTATAGAGCTATACATATTTCATAGACACGAAATAATATTGTCAAAACATTACAAATTATGAGTGTAGCATCTTTATGGGTATCTCGTAAAAGCTTCTGATGGGACGTGATGTTCTAATAAATCACTGAGTTTATGATAAACCTACGAAAATATTATATTTCTATACAAAACATATTAATGGTATGTTGGTGTAATGTCAGTGGCCAAAATTATTATTTACGTGATAAATTGATAGGTTAGTGACAAACCGTTAATAGTTCTTAGGAACTAAAACTTTGAGCAATGGCCAGATACTTATTAATACGTGAAGCGTAAATCACATTACCTTTTACGAATGCTGTGGGCATGGAAGAGAGAAGAGACTTTATGTAGAGGGGTGCGGGTGGATAATATTTATGTACAATAAATAAGTGTTAAAAATATACTTAATTTAACAAACTTCGATCACTGCTGGAGGCAACTACTTTCAATTACATTACTTCAAAGATTTTCCTAGAAGTTCATGACTAAGAAGATAGATAGATTTTCATTTATACATGAAATAAGGTCTAAAAATACACTAATTGCACAAATTTCTGACAATTCAGCTTGTCATGTGCGTTGCTAGTACCGGACATGCCTGCGCGTGCGCATGTGGTAATCACACGTTATAATAGGATCTTGGATCATCCTGTGCACTAGAAGTTTGACGTAAATAATCCTGTTTAAATAAACATTTTGGAAATACGTGTAATTGGAGTCTTACCTAAATTTATCGATGAATGTTTGTGATATTGGTAATGATGACGGCTACCTTCTTATTTCATACCATATCCTTTATATAAGAGACATATAACAGTCAAGTCAGCTATACAGGCTAGATGTTTAAGGGATCAAATGCAGTTGAACTACAAAATGTTCTACTACTATTAAACGTTTCTATGATAAGTTTAATTATAAACTGTTGTATAGGATATTAAAAGTTTCTAGTATATTTTATGAATTTAAAATATAATTTATTTGTTATTTAGCTTTACTTATTTGTTACAGTTTACGTGAGTAGCTATGAGCCAAACTAAGCTAAGTTTTCGCCACTAAGATATTTATAGAAATATTGTTATGTTAAAGAAGATGACATTTAGGGAATGAATGACACATCTAAATTCTAGTCCTATTTATCGAAAACACAGGCCGACTAAACGTTCTTTTAAATAGTATATTTAAAAGAACGTTTGGTCGGCCTGTGTTTTACGCGCTTATAGGTACTTTGTTATTATTTGTATATACAAATAATAACAAAGTACCAATAAGCGCGTCACTTAGTTAACAGCGAGTACCGAAGTGTTTCCCAATCAATAAGAAGCGTTAACACTTGGAGTGCGTGGTACGCGGCGCGGCGACGTCGGCGCCTCGCGTGCCCGCTTAATTGCACAACTTGGGCCTGGGGTGATTCACTTGGGGACAGTGGCTTGAACAGTGCCTTGAGTACGAGTATGTCCACAAAACAATCTTTGTTTATGTTTGTGCCTTTGATGTACCTTGCAAGGTTTGACAAGATGAAAACTTAACCGTGCATTGTATGTACGTACTACAATGTACCAAGTAATAAGAGAGTGTACTGTAGCAAATGAGTGATTTTATGAAAGAGTGTTGGTATTATCGAATAGCGTGTTTAGAAATTTAGATTTAAGGCCCCTCAAATGTGGCTCTACACTTAAAGCTCGACGCTAGGCTTCAGACAAGAATAAATAGGAAATACTATGTAGTACAGTATTATATATCAGCAGTTTTCCACAATGCTATCCAAGCATTTCAAAATTTGGTTAAGTACCGAATTACTGAAAATTTAGTGTAACCTCTCTATTATATTTCATTATTTATTTTCTTTATCTAAATATAGAAAACTAAAATAACTGAAAGTAGGTGGTTAATCCAAATTAAAATATCTAATAAATAATAAAATTTATTACTATGTTCCTCTGCAGTAATTTATTTTAATGACTGGAGATTGTATCTTTTTAATGATGGAGAAATTTGACTGGCAAGTCAGTTAGAACGGTAGTAATGATACAGTGTAAACAAAGCACCATTTAGTGCGTGCTTCCAATACTTACGGCTGACTTATCTTACGAATTGTTCGCGCTGAAACAGCCATCTACTCTCACCTGCTGACGCCACTATATACTTACTGTTTATTTAACTTTTAAATTAAAATTTTCTTTAGATAAATTCTTCATAGACGCTCATAAATATCATAGTGCTGGGCCTGGGTATTTTCTTAAAAAAAAAGGACTTTTTATAAAACTATAGTAGGTAATAAGAGCGCGGTCCATCCAATGGTAATTGGTCACTAACGCCCACGGTCATTTGAAATCAACTCCAAATAAAATAATAGTCCAAACCTGAAGTGGGCCACTGATAGGTTGTCATTCCTAAGGAATTGGAATGCTTCGTGTATGTTTCCCTTACTTACAAACCAGACACTGCTTTATACAGCTATTGACATTTTTTATAAGGTACTAGCTGAAGTACCCATGTTTCGCTACAGGACATAAAAATAGTCGCCATATTTAAATAATGCAAAATATCTAAATCAAAAGTAGCCTATAAGATGACCAGGTAAATACACATTACATACACTACATTCATGCAAAATTTCATGCAAATCGGATCAGTGATTCTTACGTGATTAACAAACAGAAGAGACTTACAAAAAGGAGGAGGTACTCAATTCGTCTGTATTTTTTTTAACGTTAGTATAGATAAATGGGTGTGACGCTGGTATACAGGTGTCGAACCACGAAAGGTTCTACTAAGTTCTAATTAGAAAACAACGAGGCTATCATAATAGAATAGAATTTTATTCTTAGCGACATTGAAAAGCTCACGCATAAAACGTCGAGGAAATCATTTTTCAAGTTCAGTACAACTCGGCTCGAAGGACCAAAACTTTCAGTTAACGACGATAAAAACTGTCTCAACTTAAAAATAATGTGCGATGTTACACACAATTAGGCAGTTTGGAGCATATATCGCGGAATCGCACCGCGCACGCACCGCACCGATATAAGCCTGTAACAACCGAAATGTTCCGATGTTGATGACTGGCAATTATTTAGCGGAAATAACTTCTACAGCGCCCCGACTTGTACCAATCGCGTGCTCGACGTTCCACGCGATCGCCCCGAAATGCGATCTAACGATGCACACTAACACCATTTCTGTGTTTCTTCGACAGTTCCCGAACACGTCGTATATAAAAACGTTAATGTATACCGTCGTATAATGGGAACGAAGTTTCGGTGTTTTTCAGCGGTTACTTTAGTTAGGACGACAGGTGTTAAATTTATGCCGGTCGTAGGGACATCGTGGCGTGATTATTAGTTTCACGGTGCGATGGTATCGCTTCTTGAATATCGCCGCTCGTCCTCGCTCGTTTCGCGCTTTTAGTGCGATAATAAATGTTAATTTCACGTAATCCGAGTGTTGTTTTGTCGACTTTTTTATGGAGGGCGCGTGGAGAATTATGTATAGCGTTTAAGTTCTATAGCGGTGAAGCGTGTCGGTCTGACGGTAAAATTTTAGAGCGTAACTGCCCTATTTACTATTTTTGATTTAATTTAGATTTGGGTAGTACAATAATGGTAATAATGGTCACATATTTTATTTTAAATTAAATTTTTCACTCTTGTAATTGAAATCAGAACAACTAAATTGTGATATTATGAATTATACGAATAATTGACCAGTATTTATTCGTCGTAAGGCTTCGGCTGTCTAATTCTATGAGGGATGTTTAATATTGACCTAGAATAGAACCATTTAATAAGTGTTGCATGTAGGTAACCACTTACAACACTAGGCCAAATATGGATATACAACGCTAGAAGAGATAAGGAGACTAGTATTTTAACAGGTGATACAACCAACGTAGTTCGACCGGGAAAGTACCACCACCACATCTATTTCTAGCGTAAAGCAGCTCTTGCATTTCGGTGGGAGATTGTGGTTGCCGGCTCACTTTTATATGAGGCTACCATCTCAGTCCCCGGGAGTAGCGACGTATCGATGGTCGACTTTATATAGAACCCCTGTTCTATATGAAGTTGCTTACAAATGTCCATGGACCGCAGTAACCACTTACCATCAGGTGGGTTGCTCGCTCGTTTGCTACTTCATATTTATAAAAAAATATATATATCCAATGTTATATTTATATACTATACCTACCATAACACAACCACGTAGACGCGAACCGTTTCTCTCAATATATTCTATAACAAAATATGACTTTATGTTCCACGGCACCTCTCGATTTCTATACATCTATGCATGTAAATAAAGCTTTAGTCGGTTAGTTAATAAAATACTATCTAAAAGACATAACAAGTTCTGCGCCAAAGAAAAGCTGCAACTCTTACCGGCAGCATAATCAAGGGGTAAATTATTATCATTAAAAATCTTATCCTATCTTAAAATAGAGCCAAATAGGACGCACTATATATTGGAATGAAAAAGAAACACCATAAATACACTCGAATGTCCTCTTAGAGAAAAAAATACAAACATACAAGTTTATTTTGTTTTTTCATGAACCGCTTCCAAAATACCCCTTACACTACTTACTACTCATAGAACACGGAAACGTCGCACGTCCCTGTTTCCCAAAACGCACTACATTTTAAATACACCGAGGTGAATGCACTCTCATTAAAGACCCAAACGAATTTAACTAACTTTTGAGTACATCGACAACTTTGTTACCCTCCTCGCATACTTCGTGGAACTAATTCGTCAATGTAATCGCATAGGCTTGAGTAAGTTTTCTGTAGGGATGTCCATTAGCGGCGTGTGTCGATACAAACATTTTGCAATTTTTCTATACTAAAATGAAAATATAGTTAAAATTGCTTGTGATGTATGATGAATTGATATAATTTTAGATGACATCATTATGTGTAAGAATTATATTCAATATTTTGATTTTAGCTCTTGTTAGAGCTGTGTACGAAAATATATTTACCTACACCTACCTAGCTTAAAAAAACTTCTAGCTCAACTTCGTGCCATTTTCCAGTGTTTCATAATGTGTCTAAAGTGTTAACAACTTATTACGCTGAAAGTTTATTTATATGGGAGATACAAAATATCATACGATACTCCCAGAGCAGTTTATCGATAATCTCCAAAACATACCGCGTGCATCCCTACACAGTGTCACATTACAGGCGGGGCCCTTCTTATTTTTATTTTGTCAAATTGTAACTGAAATAAAACGGGCGGCGTAATAAAAATACCATAGGTACTGTTATTGCAGGAGTAAGATGGAAATGGGCGAGGGCCCCCCAGCGTGTGTCCCCCCGCCACAGAGCAACGTGTGGGATGTAGGCACGAAACTTCAACTTTACTGAGACTATAAATTTTATTCGCCACACTTTATTACAGGAAACGATCACGGAAAAGTTTTGGTTTTGTTTTTCTTGGATATATATTAAAATATAGCTCAATTAACACACGCGAAGAAAAATTTTGATAGTGTGTTTAGTCAATT
>DWNE01007789.1:0-11987 GCA_018249875.1 Cecropterus toxeus | reverse complement strand
GCCTCATATAAAAGTGAGCCGGCAACCACATCCTTCCACCGAAACGCAAGAACTGCTTCACGCTAGAAATAGTTGTAGCGGTGGTACTTCCCCAGTCGAACTACATTAGTTCTACCACCTGGCAAATTTATAATATCAGTAAAATACGAGTATATAAGTAAACATTGATTTTATCATGTCAAATATATAAGAGTCCTAGATAATTTGGGGTCGCTACATAAGAATTCTATATGCCAAAATCGGTATTATTAGACTGATTTCTTAGAGTCTCCGACAAAGAGCCTAGGGACACTTTCCAATAGCCTTAACGAATAAATAAAACACTCAACCTATGTCAACTCAAATAAAACACGCTTTTTATCATTTCCTTTGAATTGTATTTATTTGTACAGACCAATGAAGGTACTTACAAACTGTCAGTTAAAATATTATTTTATTACACGGAGATTAGAAATTGATTAAAACAACCGAAAGAAAACATACGAAGGGAATTTACACACATGCACATAAAAATGTTATTGTCAAATATGGCCTAAACCACTCTCACTGTGTGGAAACCTGTGTGCTCAACAATGATAGAGATAGATTGACAACGACGGCTACTTGAATGGAATCCTTTATTATTATATAAAAAGCTAACGAGCATGCAGTCCAGCTAACAGTAAGCGGCCACTTCGCCCATGGACACCTGTGATTAGATAGCAATAGAATACTACCTGAAATCGACCACAATTATGTTACATCCCCTTAGGACCTGGAACTGCTTAATTTTTTTTAGTACTTTCAAGTATGTCGAGCATGCAGTGCACTGGGGGGATTCTATCTGAAATCTATCACAGAGCTTTGCTACTCCGGAGGTCTAAGGCGGTCGCCTCATGTGAAAGTGAGCCAGGGCTAAACAAGAATGGATTCCTTATCGCTTCACACCAATACACAGTAGCACTTAACAATGCTGTCAAAAGGCAAAAATAGATGTAGCGGTAGTTCCGTCGGATTCGAATCTCTGTAGGATATTTTAGATGTGGTAAAGCTCTTACCACATCTAAAATATCCTACAAAGAAATCCTGTTGATATTTGTAAGAGCTATTCGTTTTTTCTTTATAAGTAGACCTTAATGGCATTGCCTCTTTAATCTTATGATAAATTAAATTATAAATTCTGACGTCCTTTGAGGGCATCGGAATGACTATTCTAAGCTAATTGGTTTTTGAAATGCGTACTTTTAGATCATTTGAGGTTGAAAAATAGCAGGCAAACCTGACTACTTATCAAATTAACTTTCTGTGCGCGCAATTTTTTATTTCAGACCCTTGGATAACATTTTTTTTACTATTTCTATTAACCTGTCCAGGCGTTATATTGACAAAACATTTTGCATGTCATAAAGACAGATTTGACGACCCGCGTGGCGGAGCGGTTCGATCCGAAATGTGAACGATAAGTTTAGATTTCTGTTCTGGGTCTTGTTGTTTGTATACTCGTCTTTGGGTGTCCATGGCACCCAAGACACAGGAGAAATTCCTACTGTGGGGCTATGAGGGAAACCTTCAAAAGGTACCCGAAGTCGTGGGAGTGACGTCGGGTTATGTCGGATTTTTACCACACCAAAACCCTTCCGGTGGCCGTACTCAGCGCTGTGTGGAGGACTCCGGGATCTCCAACGGAACGCAACCGGAGTCCTCCAAACGCAATGTCCCTTTTGGGCTCTTTCCCGGTGAGCATATGCGCTCACCGTTCTTTCAGGTATTTACGACGGCACGCAACCACGCATACCGCCATCCTTCCCGGGGTCACTTGATTGGGCGGTTGGAGCTCCCATTGTTGCCGTCCGCAATCCCGGAAGCCCCCTTTTAGTCGCCTCTTACGACAGGCAGGAGATACCGTAACCCTATTCTGATCCCGGTACTACAGACTAACTTAGTATATATATATATATATATATATATACATATATGTCGCCATACGAATTTTCCATCAAAGTTATTAACATGATATAAATAGTTATTTCTAGATCCGAAATCGCACCCCTCTAACAGCGTTGTTCGGATATGATCCGATTTATTTCGTCCAACCACTCTTGCCTATTGCGGCTGTTCCATTTGATTAATCCAGAGAAAACCAGACAGAGGAACAAAGCTGGAATTTTATTGGATTCCACACGAAATTCCACTACAGTTCCAACGAGTACACCCAATTTGATTCAAAGGGTACTCGTGTTTGTCTTTTTGTTTCAATACCCAAATGTCGTGGTTTGAATTGGTTTTTCCAGTTTCTATTAAAATATTTTGGTTAACGGAGAACATGAAATAGGCACGTGAATTTATTTTATAAGCAAAAAATACTTTGATATGATATTTTTGCACGATTTATTTGTGTAAAAATATCGTTTGTTTTTTTTTACATACAAGACCCAACATGCAGTTTATCTGATAGTGAGATTTATATCTTCAACTAGCTGAAGTACTCATGCTTCTCTCTTGCAAAATAATCACCATAAATAGTGCAAAACAACGAAATCAAAAAGTAGCCTTGAATTGACCAAGTAAATATGCTATCCATGCAAAATTTCATGTAAATTGAAGTGGTTCTAGCGTGCTTGAGTAACAAACAGACACGTTTCACATTTTTATATATTATAATAGTATAGATATAGATTTAAGGTATAGGATTGTGGCGACCTCTTTTTATAAGCTTTTTATTTGTTTTAAAACTATTTCGGTATTTTACAAATTTAGAATTTTACTTATTGACAATAGAAAGAAAATTTACAGTGATATTGCTTTGGTACTCTCAGACGAAGGCGCAATGTTTTTTAGTACACGTTTATTTTATTGTAAATACTTTTATTTGTATATAGTAAGTATAGGTGTGAAACAGTCCTTAAACCCTTTTTCCTTCTCTTCATGTACATATATATATATAATTTAATGATTATATATATACATTTGATAAACATCTTATTTTTGTATATTACTATAAATCTACATATATCTAAATCGTATTAACACTTCGATCTTAATCTACATTAACACTAAATATTAAAAAAAGAACACAAGCTGAACCATTTATGAAAATTACTCGCGTAAAGTCGCCGGTAACAGCTAGTAAATAAAAAGCTTAACACGAAAAGCTCTTTAACAAAGTGCACTCAAAACGGATTACCAGTAATGTAGTTTGATGGCAGCGGATAGGATTACTTCGTATGCCTTTATTTATGACCCGGGACGGTGTCAGCTCCCTAAATTTTGAGGGGATTTATTAGCATCAAGCTTCCGTTTTAGATTAAGTTGAAGTGACATTATTACTCGTATTATCTCGTTAGATTGTCTAAAGTATTATACGAAAACTATTTAAAATAATATTTTTAACCGACTGCGTCAGAATTAAGGTAATGTTTTTGGGTTTTTTGTTTTATTTATGTTTTTAACGACGTAACCCGACTGCGTTAGGAGGAGGGTAATGTTTTTCGAGCGTATGTAAGTATGTATATGTCCATTTCTATGTCACTCTCCAATATATAGTTCTACTCATACGTCACGCCGTCAAGCCGTTTGGGTTGTAACGCGTGGCAAAGAATTAGACTTACATATAAACAAACATACATACATGCGATCGAATAGCATTCTTCTGACGCAGACGGATAAAAAGCGTCATTTAAAAGATTTTTAAAACGAAATCCGTGTAAGTTTTCTCGTAGACATAAAATTGCTTTCACACGAGAACGGTGGCCATCTTGGAAGTTCTTTTCACTTAAAATCGTAAACAGACTAGAATTGGTCCGCGCCGAGAGTTCTCGACGAAAACGGTTTGTTTTCTATTAGTTTTGTTGTTTTCTACACTTTTCCGTTCCGAGAAGATTTTATCTTTTTGTCTAATTGAATAGAGGGTGGGATTTTATTTTCCAAGCTTATAAATTAACATTTACTACTCTTAAAAATATTATTAAAATTTACTAGAATTTTTAAGAAAAAATACTGTTTTTTATTTTGTGTCTCTTTAGGGGCCAGTTTTGAAAGCAACTTTAATATTTATGAAAATTAAAATTAATTTCCTTACGTAGCGTTGTATTGATTATTTTTGAATATTTTAGTTGTTTTTTTTTAACAAATGGTTTGAATGAAAGTAAGTTGTTTCAGACTTCTTTTTTACCTTCGATTTATTTATGACTAGACTTTGGAAAGCTAGCTAAGCTTAAGTGATTTTGTCTATGTTTTACCAGAAAGTTGTGTTTAAAAACTTTTCAGATAATCTCTATGGAACAAGTAACACGTATTAGCGTTTTAATCTTTAGGTATTTGCCTACATCCCTTATCATATTTTTTTTTGTAATATATGAGTAGCGAACGAGCATACAATCCATCCGATGGTATGTTACAGCTAGGAATGTGAAAAAATAATCGATTATTTAAAAAATCGATTATTTTTTTGAAAAATCGATTTTGAGAAATCGATATCTTGACCATAAATAATCGATTTTACATAAATCCATTTTTATTTACACTTCGATTTTTTTTCCGTAGCTTTGAATTACTAAAAAGAAAGTTTTGCGTTTAATTTTTTTGGTTTGGTGATCAAGACATAGATATTGTCGTTTTTTTTTTCTCGTCAAAATTGAAAACAACAAATAATCGATTTTTAAGAAATCGAGGTACTTCAGGTTCAAGAGCTCTACCCCTTGGTTGACTCCTGAGGTACCATCTTGAAACCCATTTTGCAATCAAAACTAACGATAAGGCAGACGGGCCACCTGATGGAAAGTATTTACCATCGCCTATGCACATTTGCAACACCAAAGTCGCCAATGCATCGACGGCTTTGAAGGGAAGCTCTTTTTACACCTTTTTTGAAAAGCCCCAAATCATATGTCCAATTAAGTAGAATTTATCATAACCTTTACACAGAAGCTAGCAATATAACAGAACACCAAAAAATGTACATCCAAACACAGAACTATCTTTTTGGATAGAATAAAAATGTTTCTCAAAAGCGAATAACGCCGCCGGCTACGCTAGTCTCATTGAAGCCGTAACACGTCCCAACTTCAATTTCAGACTTTAAAAGAAATCTTTCAGAACTTTTGAATATAATGCAGAGGTTGCGTGGTTTACTTTAAGCGTAAAAATAACTCTTTTTAAGGCTTTTTAGTCGCTTTGTTCACTGTTTACTAGAAACTATAAAATATGCGATTATCGCGAATTTTTTTTTTTCGCCTAATTTTTTATTATTATTTTTTGACGGGAAAACGTTTATTCTACTCTAAAGATACTTGTACTTTATGAAGTGTAACTATTTTGGAATGGTTGTGATTTGTGACTCGATGAAACGAAAATGCGTTAGGAAAGCAGTTGTTAGCATTACAAATAGATGGCGCTGTATCCCTTCCACGCTAACGATGTTTGTAGGTCAGTTTTTTTTGGAAATCAATATTTTTGACCCAAAAACTTAAAATAATCATAATGTTTTTTGCAAGATGGTAAAACGAGGAAGGTTCGACCGCCGTAGGTACAAAAGTAACAATAGTAGATTATTCTATTGTTTTCTCTTCGATATTATAATTTTCGTTTCACCGCAAATCGCGCACAATGTAGCAACCGCCTTACGCAACTCCATTCAAATTCTATCTACTGAGTTGAATGCTTTCCATCCGATATTCCCTCAGAATAGGTTTTCATATGAAACACAGAATCTATCTAGGTCAAATGCTTGTAGCATTATGATTATCCGGGTCATGTGTTGAAGCTCGGATGATTACTTCCACTGAAGCATGAAGTACCTTTTTGTTGAAGTTTGAAGTTTATGTTTGTGGTAATTTAGCTGAAATCAGTGTTTACCCGACTGTGTTAAAAGGAGGATGATGTTTTTTGGACGTATGTATGTATGTATATATGTATGTATGTGTGTATGTATGTATATGTGTATGTATGTCAGTATAGCCATTTCTTTGGCACGCACTACAGCCCAAACGGCTTGATGGATTGTAAAATATGATATATCATTAGAATGGTCTTAGTGCAGAGTGACATAGGCCATGTAATAGAAAAACCTGTAAATATAGAAAAGTGGGTAAAACATATTAATCATGACAATATGGGTATAAAATGAAAGCTAGTACAAAGAATATCGAAAAGCACGGCAGTGCTTTGCCAAATTCTTTCAATATGTACCTACATTATAATTCTTTTATATTACTATTTTGACAAAACGATTGAAATATATTACCTCCATCTAACGTTAACTACTAACATCGTTAAAAACAAACAACCCGACGACTGAAATCTAAATTATATTGTCCACAATGATATATATTTAATGCTTAGAAGAGTTTTTGACAAAAAAGTCAGGTAAAGTATATGTATATATTTTAGATTGGTCTATTTACTAGCTTTCGTTTGATTCCCATATTGTCGTAATAGTAAAAAATCGCCCCTCCCCCTCCTCTATTTCCAGGCGCCATTTTTTTAAATTATATAGCCTATGTCAGTATACAAATCAAGACGATTCTAATGATATGTCATACATCGCAATCCGTCTAGCCGTTTGGGCTTTAGCGCGTGCGAAAGAAATGGACATACATACGAACAAACATACATTATGCTCGAAAAACATGACCCTCCTTGTGACGCAATCGGATAAAAAGACTTTCACACAAAGACCAAAGGCTTTAAGATGACATAGATTATTTAATAAGGTAAATTTTCGACATTTCGCAAAATATTTATAATTTCCCAGTGAGGGGTGCGTAGGGTAACAATTTTTTAATAAACCAAAAGTCGTGGACAGCAGACAGATATTAAATATCCATGAATATTCAAAATGTCGCCAATATTTCGATGTAAATATTCAGGGCAGTATTCGCGACGTTTACATAGGCAGATAAGCCCGCTGAATACCGCCATGAATAATTCAGAATATTAAATGTTATCTAGTCTGAATCCAGGTGGTTGTGGCTTTCGTATTTTTCTTTTTTTAACTGCCTGCGTTCGAAGGGGGGTGATTTTTTGAGTGTATGTATGTATGAATGTACGTATGTATGTATATTCGTTATTCGGGGACGTCATACCTTTCGGTCTCTCATATGCTACGGCTAAGTCGACATAAGGGCGGTTGGGCAGGGATGTTCGGTTCTCAAGGGGCACCCTCTTTATCCGGGCAATTCTCGAATACCTCCCAGATCCTTAACATGTATGCATAAAACATAATAATACAATGTTAATGGAAAAGTTGTAATATAATGTACAAATGTAAAAGATATTTACCATCTTCACATTGGTTCGGACTTGTATTGTATATTGGATGTATGAATGTATGTATGTCAATTTCTTTGACATGCTCTACAGCCCAAACGGCTTGACGGATAGTAATATAATTATGACGCGCTTGGAAAAAGCGCGTTTTTTCGATATTCACATAAGTTCGTTCGAACCTTCATATCGTGACAGGAAAGTGGGAAACCCGAGCCCAGCTGTGGGTCTTAGGTTCGATCCTCGGCCATGACATCAAAAATTAACTGGCCGAGGATCGAACCTAAGACCCACTGTATGTCAGACCGATAACCAGGAAATCATATTTATTGTAGGGGGACAGTCACATTTCCCCCAAGAGATGAACCCGTGAGGGGCGCCGCGCTAGGGGGCACCGGTGCGTTCCGTTGGAGATCCCGGAGTCCCCTGCAAGCGCTGAGGAAGGCCACTGAGGGGGTTTTAGTGGGTAAAAATCCCACATACTCCGGGGTCTCTCCCAAGGCTTTAGTGTACCTTTTGAAGGTTACCCGCCGTTACCAAAAAAAAGGAAAACATACTTATTTATACAGTGTTCTAAGTTAGTCTTCGGTGGCAGCAACGCATCTGTGACCGATTTCAAAATAAAAAAAAAACACCCAGTCTCAGTCAGTTGCACGCTGTATTCTTTTCTATATTCAAAGTTGCAAAGTTTCCCGAACTTATAAAAGCATTGAGAAATTCGAGAAATCTCGGAAAAGAAAGAAATCTGTGTACTTCATGAATGCAAATCGGTTCTGCTCTCTATAGTAATACTGAAAACGTGTGTATGTCTGTTGAGTGACGTTATTGATCGTTCTGGAGGTGGTAGAACCACCGCCACACCTATTTCTAGCGTGAAGCATTTTTTTGCGTTTCGATGAAAGGGTGTGGTTGAAGAATCTATAGGCGCATGTCACCGTGATTGTAAACGTGGCTCGTCTTTATTTATTTTAGCGCCATCTGTTGTACATTGTCGGAACTATTAAGTATCGGACAAAACTAAGCGGGCTGCGGTGTTAGCTTGACTTAGGGTACTGGTCGTAGATGGCGTTATTTTCATTATGGTATACACTTAGTTCCGTCGCAATTTTGTCTTATATGCATATTACGAACATATACGAACACGATGTTTCACATCTGTCAGGCGTGACGGCTATTTATTTGGCTCATTGTATAATGTAAATATGTGTTAAACACTCAAAAAAATTGTCATTACAAAAAATGGAGACATTCACCAGATTTCCACAATACCATTGTAACAAAAGTGGGAACAAGAGAATTAGAAATTCTCAATTTATTTTATTGATAAAATAGAAATCGTGTATTTAAACTAAAGAACGTGCTAAGTTTTCGCAAAAGGCGAAAACAATGGAATATCTGCAATTAGTCGAAGAGAAAATGAAAATGGCTGATCAGTAAGTATACCACGTTTAAACGCTTTCTACACTCAAAGCCCTACACTAGGATTTTCTATGTCGTGGGTGCCATGGACACAAAAAGACGAATACACAAACACCAAAACAGAAACAGAAAGAAAACAGAAAAAAAACATTTATTCGCAAAAATATTGCAACACATATACAAACATTTAACTTGGCAAAGAGAAAGAAAAGAAAAAAAAAACAATTACGATACCATAAACCAAATACAAAAAAAATATTAAACCAACAAAATAATACTAAAAATATAACAATAATACGTTAGCCGGAGACAAACAAAAATGATAATTATGTGCTGCAATAGCCGCGAAAGGGGGCAAACTCAGTTAAAGCCATGAAATAGGTAAAACTATGTCATGGCACTGATTTTCAGTTTGTCCCGTGACTCGAACGGCTGTACACGCGCTCGCTACAATAGCTGTATTCTAGAACAAAAATCTTTAAATTTAAAACACAGAACAGAAATCGAAATTCTTCATTCAAGTGTGTCTGGCCGGGGATCGAACTCTGAACCCACTTCGTGTCAGACCGGTATGGTGAATTAAAGTACGAATATTGTTAGTAAGATTTGCCGTATCTGGCATGCAGATATAACATAAATGAAAAACGAATATAATGTATTTTGTTCTCCGAATATTAACTTTAATCGGACAATAGTATATATTTATTTATATAGATGTTTTAGGCCAAAAACACGCCCCTCTCCGAACACTTTTAACAAAGTATCAAACAAGCATTTTTTTATATTTATATAGACTAGACCAGAGTTTTCCAAACGATCGGTTGTGACCGGACCACGAAAATAATATACTGGGTCGTTAGCCAGTTTTTCTTACATTAATACAGTAAAATTTTGTGGTCGTCGAAAATTACCCTTAAATCTTGGTGGATCCCAAATGGTTAGTATAAAATCATAACTTGATCACGGCATAAAAAACCTTAGATTAGACCAGGGGTCGGAAACATGCGGCTTTTGAGATATGAAGCTGATAATAAAAAAATGAGGCTCTGTAAAATAAATAGAAATTCTGTAATTTGTGATTTTTAACTTTTCCGGCTCAAAAGTTTGCCGACCCCTGGACTACTATTTGCCCTGCGGTCATATCCATGTAGAAATGCAACATACCTTTAAATTGTAATTACTTTTGATAGAATTCCAACACTTCTAAGGGTTCTATATAAGTGTATGTGTTGCCTCAAAAATACGCTCTTCCGTAAAATCCCCGAACCATACAAACGTTAAAGCATTGTCTCACCAGATAAAACAGAAAGCAACCGCAGTCTCCATGAAATAAAGCTGTGAGAATTAACTGGACTAGCGTTTCCCAAAGTGGGCATCAGGACGCCGTGAAGCGCAGTTCGTTTGCATGCGATTTCTAGACCTAATTTTAAAAATCGGTCAAGTGCGAGTCGTACTCGCGCACGAAGGGTTCCGCTCGATTATCTACAATAATGAGCAAAAATCACGTTTATTGTATGGGGACCCACCTTAATATACATATTTATTTAATTTTTAGTATTTGTTGTTATAGTGGCAACGGAAATACATCATTTGTAAAAATTTCAGCTTTCTAGCTATCACGGTTTATAAGATACAGCCTGGAATCAGATGGACAGACAGCGGAGTCTTAGTAATAGGGTCCCCGTTGTACCCGTTGGGTACGGAACCCTAAAAATCATGTTTAGAAAAACAAACGGACACACGTGCTTACAAATTATTGTATTATTATTTTTTTATATTCTACGTGTTTAAATAAGGTATTCAGTTCAGTTTATAGTTATTCATACTTGGCGTTTAAAATAAATAGAACTTTTGTAGATAATCAATATATTCTATTGATCATCTACAAAAGTTACGTAGAAGCATACCGGATTTTTACAAACGATGACGTGTCCGATCCGGTGGTAGTGTAAAATAAATATAATTGGCAATCTATAGCCCCCGTTGGCCCATACAATATAAAGACATTTAATTTCACTTTATGGTTTTCGAAGTGCAACTTCTTTAGTGAAAATGCATTACGAAAGCCATTCTCGGCGCTGTAACTAGATGGCGCTGTACTCCTTTCCGAATCACGCGTACGATTTTACTCCTTAAATCTTGCATAAGAACTCAAATTTTCGTATAATTTTACCGAATATGGGCATACATTGACTAATTATGTAATTATATTAAATATTATAATCCATTACGCCTCGTTGGCTACTTTTCAGAAGTTTCACTTGTACACACACAGACACTTTGTAAGGACGGCATAAAAATTAGAATCTGAATAGGGGGTCGCAGTTAAAATAAGATTGGGAAATCCTGGACGGGTCCATAAATTTTTCCCAACAATAGCGTCGCAAGAAGCGTGCACGGGTTGTAAATTCCCAGAAACTTCCGGCTAGCTAGCTATCTTGCCGGGATTTGCATGCAAATCGTGAGACAGTTAATTATCTTCTTTTTGGTGCAGATTTGTAGTCTTCTTTTTCGAGGTTTTCTTAACTAGCAATTCGATGTCAGCCAACCGTTTGGCAGATTGGTAGCCACGCTAGTTTGAAAGTCGGTATATTCACCTTTATTTCGGTTTTTACTTGAATGCGTCAGAAGTAGGGGAGATGTTTATCGAACATATGCTTGTATGTCTGCGCTCTGGCTCGCGGTACAGCTTAAACGGCTTGACGGATTGTAACATATGACATATCATTAGAATCTGCTCGGTTTGCAGTGACGGCTTGCGATCACATATGCCGCCGTCTTTCCCGGGGTCGCTTGCTTCAACCCCGAAAGCCCCTTTTAGTCGCCTCTTACAAAATACCGTAGCCCTATTCTGGAACCGTAGCCCAGAACTCCAGGGACAACCTTTATAGACCCCTAGCTATCGTTTAGATATATTGGTACGCTAAAACAAATGTCCAGTTAATTGTTGCATAAATCAGGCATGGTGCGACGGGAGGGCTTACTGCATGCGGGACGCGCCGGGATTAGCGCTAGGTTAATAAATTGCCTACATTATCCACATTCATCTTGATTGATAGAACGAATTTGTTTTAAGTATCTCTGGGCTTATCTTGTAGACAAATTAACATAGGTATCAACATATTACTATACCTTACCGAATATAATAAATCTTTTTTTTTATATATATTCTTAAATCTAACGATAAGGCAGACGGGCTACCGGACGACCGGGCTAATGGTAGTGGTATGTCCATAGGCGACGGTGACTTAGTCACCGTCGCCTATGGACATTTGCAACACCAGGGGCGTCGCCAATGCATCGCCGGCTTTGAAGGAGAACTCTTT
>DWNE01007788.1:0-11988 GCA_018249875.1 Cecropterus toxeus | reverse complement strand
CAATTTCTTAACAGTAATAAGTTTCATTCAAATTGATCTAAAGAGTTTGCGTGGTGCTCGGACACACAGACAAACAAAAAAATAATTGAAGTATTATATTTATACGCATTTGACATATCAGATCGTAACGGCAACGATGTTGAGTTAATAAGGTATTATTATGCGAATCTTTGGCCGATAAGCGAAAGTTGGAATACAAAATGTATACATTTACAGAAGTCGCGTCATTCCTGTACCAGTTCATAGACTACGCATAAGTGTTCTTTCTGACATTGACGGTTGAACGTTGGTGAATGTTATGAATTTAAATAAGCGTGTTATGCACTTGTATGACCTTTTTTAACACTATCAATAGTTGATAACTATAAATCACTAACTCATTAGTAGTATCAGATGAGTTTTTCGCAAGGAGAAAGGAATCCTTAAGACACTGCCTCTAATAATAAAGTCACTCACAAACAACGCCTTCTACATACATCTATAATCGAATTAAGAAAAAGCCCTAGCAATTGCTAGGTTGGTTTTTACATTCTTCTATACATAATATGGAACAGCAAACCTGCCTGTCAACCCGTCTGTAATCAACCCCAGATAACATCAGCCTCATCTAAAGTTAACCACAGACGAATTACTACTCTCTGAGGACTAAGTTGGAACGCCTCGAATGTGTCCTTTACCACACCCTTCAGACTAGAATACAGCAGCGCATAAAACTGCTTCTATAGGCAGAAATAATTATGGTAATTTACCACATAGATAATTCCGTTTCGAAAATCTCTTGGTATTTACGATAACCACGGACAAACTTATGGACTAGTAGTAGGTACATTAGTAAATCAAGTAAAAAATGCCAAATTTTTCACCCAGTCGAAAGTATCGAGGTATCAAAAATATAAAATATATATTTATATAGTATAATTAGTACAAAACGTGCATAGAGAAACAGTTTTAAAACATTTTAAGATGCGTCTATAACCGGTAATAAGAAAATGTTTCGATAGACATATCTCAAGGTTATCTTCAGGTCGGCCAAATGTCTAGATCGTTGAACTTAAACATTTTAAATTCTGAGATTTTCAAGTGCGTAATACAATGGGAAAATAATACACGTCAATTCGGGAGGTCACTTTCAACAAAATCATCATGATTAATACATAAATAAACAATAATAAAGTATATGTTATTTCATAATGCTATTTTTCCCCGACGGCGTCAGAAGGAGGGTAGTGTTTTCGGGGGTATGTTTGTTCGTAAGTATGTCCATTTCTTTGGCACGCGCTACAGCTCAAACGGCTTGGCGGATTTTGAAGCATGACATTTCATTAGAATCATCTCAGTTTGGAGAGTGGCACTGATTTTTAACTTTTTAAGATGGCGCCTGCATTTAGCAGGAAAAGGGGATCTTTATAATTTTAACGGCAATATGGGTATCGAATGAAAGCTAGTAAATAGACCATACTAAAAACATATACTACTTTTACGAAAGCTAATATCAAGCAAAATGAATACATATATTCATTTATTGATATTAGCTTTCATAACTAATATGCATCATTATAAATAAAAAAATCGTTTTAAGCCGGGTTTTTGTTTTAATATTTTGGATGATTTTAGCTTTTGTATTCTATCGAAATTAGTTTTATTTTTGTTTGCTTCATTAAAGTGTCGCGACAGTAGAACCCCTCACTTTTCCGACCCCTCTTAGCCCTTATTCTAATCAGCCGATTAAACTTTAAAATTACTGATTTGAAACGATTAATGCCCTGAACCAACCCTACGTCTACTCCTCTCCTTTTTTATATCACAATAACGGCGTGTGTAAATTATTTTGTTATGTGGGTCAAGAGTAGAGGATGTAAGATAAACGAAGATTGACATTACAGTGGGGTCCACAATCACAAAATAATGTATCGTCATTCAAGGAGTTTAATTTTTAAATTGGTTAATTTAGTACACGACCAAAGGTTCTTAGAAGACCGTAACTGACAGAATTTAATGTGTTATAGGGCATTTTTATTCCTATAGAATTTAGGGTTGCTGCATAAAAATAATTAGCTTTTTATTACAGCTTCAATTGTAGTTTGTTTATTTTATAGTGCATCACGGAAAAATGACTGACTAGTCCGTTTTCCGTTCAAATCTGACTAGATTTGAGTGAATCTTTTGTATTTAAAAGTTTTAAACTCAAAATTATATCTTATGTCCATGCGAAGACGAGAGCAAGTGATATAGAAATCAATATCAGATGAGCTACTGTTGCGATTACATTCATATTGAAGATGGATCAATTTTAACTGGTCTTGCGCAAGATCAGAAGTAAAAAGACAACCAATGACAGATTTGACAAAAAATAAAATGCATAACACGAAATATAAAAACCATGAAGAGGCGTTTTAAAACCATATATAATTAAAGACTCAGGGGCGACCTTACCCATCTCGAGGCTCCGGGCGGCAGGCAACACCCTTTGTTCTTCGTGAAAAGAATGTGATGCGAAAATAGATTTGCTTGTTTGGTTTAGGAATTTTTCCTCTTTGACGAGAAACGCTAAATTATACAAATAAAATTTGCTTGGGTTGTTAGGCGAGGCCCCTGCAAGAGCGAGGCCCCGAGCGCTTGCCCCGTTCGCAACCCCCTAAGGCCGCCACTGCAGACTGATCTAATGCACGTGACGAAATCAGTGGCTTAACCAGTGATTTAAAGAGACTCACCTCATTAAACACGTCAGTAGCATTCTGTACAGAGTGCAAGTCCAAAGCGTCGATATCTTTAGCGTCATCAAGGTGTCGTTCAATTGCAGCTATTGGAGCGCGCAGTGCGCTCAATTCCCTGCGACAAATTAACAAAGTTGTAATTTATATGTCATTTATTTATGTATAAAGTTGTATTTATTTGTAATTTATTTACTTAAGTATACGTATATGTAAATAATAAAAATAAATAGTAGTTAGTTAAAATTTCTGTTTATGCATCAATCTGTTTATTGTTTATGCAGACAAATTCGTAATTGACTCAACTGATATTGATGGAACTTTCATGTAAAGAAAAGTTAAAGTTTGACATATTGAAATGTGTACATTGCACTAAGCCCAAAAAATGCAGTTGTAGTAATACTAATGAAAGAACATGTGGTCCAGACTGAATTAGATTTCTGAGGATTGCTATAGAAGTATAGATGCTTTGCCTGAGTAAATTAGAACGATACAGTAAGAAAATGTAATAAAAGACAGAAGATAAACTCACATAGCAATCACAATCTCAGAGATGATCTCGTGGAAGTCCTTCTGGTCCTCCCCATTGACCTTGGTTGCACCGGCGATAGGCACTATCTTCATCACACGCGCGCGTCCATCGCCAGCACGCCACAGGTACACCTCTCCGTACACACCCTCGCCGATCTTGCGGCAGTTCTTGAGGACCCTGGGGGAAGAAACACAATGATAACCTGAGGAGACCAAGGACCAGGACTTCATCCATCCTGGTGGTAGAACCAGTGTAGTTCGACCGGAGAGGTACCACAGCCACACCTATTTCTAGCGTGAAGCAATTCTCGCGTTTCGCTGGGAGAACGTGGTTGTCGGCTCACTTATATATGAGTCGTACATCCCAGTCCTCAAGAGTAACGCTTTATATGAGTTTTCGACAAAATAGTCAAGTAAGTGTTATAATTATAATATACCCATATAAATATATAAATAATGGTATTTTTACTAGCTTTCATTTGATACCCATATTTGCGCGATAATAAAAAAGTAGTCCTTTCCCCTTTTCCTCCTATTTTTAGGTGCTATTTAAAAATATATATATATGTAGCCATGTCAATCTGCAAACTGGGACGATTCTAATGATATGTCATACGTCACAATCCGACAAGCCGTTTGTGCTGTAGCGTGTGCCAAAGAAATGGACATACATATTGGACATGCATATGCTCGATAAACTTCAACCTCCTTCTGACGCAGTCAGGTAAAAACAAGAAAAAACATGCTTAGAATTGTTGGTGCAAAAAGATTAGATAACTTAGTGACATCAACAAAAAACCATAGTACGTGACTCATTGTGACTCAACTTTCAACACGTTTGATAATATTGCTAGATACTGCAATAAACCGATAATATTAAATTGCTGTGTTAGTAAAATTACGGACACTCAAAGCAATATGACCCTACAGCTGCATTGAAACATCCATGTCCATCTGACATATTAAAGCTGATAGTCAGATTTGATATTAACATTTATGCAATATTTTGCATTATTTTGTGAACTTAAAAGAATTTCTGGTCAATATGAAGTTTCTTACAAATATCCATGGGCGGCAGTAACCACATACCATCTGGTGGACTGCAGTCGTATTTTTATTTATCTCATTACTTCAATCTTATTAAAAAAAAAGATTCATAAAAACAAGACTAACAAGAGTTTGTCCTATTTCTAGACATCATAGCTGAAAACGGCTTGGGAAACTTGGCTTATTTATATTTTTTATCTTTACTTCATTAAATTCCCTCTATTCTATTAAGAATGTGTTTTAAATTATGTAATTTCAATGTAGATATACATTTAATGGTAATTTATAATTTTCGACTAATTCAATTTATATTTAACTGGTATCAGTTAAGTAATCTTTCACCAAACTCTAAGCATTTCTAATACTTATACACCAAACCTTTGAAGAATGCAAATATGACCAATGAAAGTTAAAAAATCATTCCTAATTTCTAAAATGTCTGATGTTGCCAACATTGGTGAAGATTAATAATCTAGTTTGGTATAAATAAACACAGACATTTGTAAATAAGCCAGCGTTATCAAATTACCACTATCAAGATATGTGAACTTTTGGCCAATTATCACATTTTTATTTTATCTGTTATCTGTCTATATTTACATTCATATCATAGTACTACTGAATTTAACCCGTTTGTAAGATTGGGATTTGTTTTTGCATGTTTATTGTGTCTGAGCCAATATCATATTTGATAAAGTGGCAAATCTGCCAACATTAAAGTACTCAGTTTTGATAAACTTTATGATGAAATTTAGGAAAAAGTCAACACATTTTGTGATTGAAATTGTTTAAATACATCTTTTACTATATTATTACCCAACCAACCCTTTATTATTTATAATCTTTTATTTCCAACCAACTAGCAGAAAATGATTTAAGGCACTACTGATTTTACAAATTGAGACATAATAAGACAATTGGTTGTGGACAATGGTAGTTTGCCAGGTGGTAGAGCCACTGTAGATTGAATAGGGAGGTTACACCACTACAGCTATTTCTAGCGTGAAGCAATCCGGGAGAAACAATGCATCTATGATCAACTTCGGATAGGACCCCCGTTCAATATGAAAATGTTTACAGATGGCCTTGGGCGGCAGTGGCTACCTACCATCAGGTAGACTGCATGCTCGTTTGCTTATTCAATGTAATAAATAAAAAAATAAGATTAAGAAATCACATTTTAGGTAAACTTATTAAAAGGCTCTTCCCAGCTAGAAAAATATGGAATTAATCACAAAACACCATTATTAATTACGGTCATTAGAATAAACATGTTGCAAATAATATTAACAGTGGGTCTCATTACCAATGTATGAATACATAATTAAGTTGAAACCATGACTCACATCAGAAACCCAGATTCTAAGAATTTGCAGACTTTGAACACCTTGAGAATTCTTGTTGACATGAACGTAACTATAGAATATTATGAATTTGATATACGTTTTTATCAAATTGAAATAGCAAACGAGCATGCAGTCCACCTGATGGTAAGTTGTATTACTGCCCATGGACATCTGTAAGCAACTTCATATAGAACAGGGGTTCTATCTGAAGTCAATCATAGATGCGTTGTGACTCCTGAGGACTAAGATGGTTGCCTAATATTTAACTAACCCGGCAACCTCACCCTACCACCGAAACGCAAAAACTGCTTCACGCTAGAAATAGGTAATACTATCCCAGTCAAACTATACTGGTTCTACCACCCTGGTGCATATTGCTCTCAGTACTCATAGCATACGGCGAAGGAAAACATCGTGAGGAAACCTGCACATCGGAGAGCTGTCATAAAAAAAGAGTTTTCAAAGGTGTGTGAAATCTACAAATTCGCACTTGGCCAGCACAGTGGACTATGGCCTGATACTTCCTCACTCTGAGAGAAGACCCGTGCCCAGCAGTGGGACAATAATGGGTTGATGAGACTCATAGCATACATAAGAGTTTATCTGAATCGTGATTGCCATGGATAAACAAAGACAAATATAATAAGCAAATACCCTACCCTGAGTATTCATCTAAGTTTATTATATAGTTGTCTGTCTGGCTAATGATGGAACCAGATCCCTTTGGTTGTCAAATCAAATTGATGATCAATCTGCCATTGGATTATTATTAATTTCTTTTTATATATAAATATTTGAAAAAACAAACAAACGTGCACAGTCCACTCGATAGTATTTTGTCTCTGACCACAGACAACTGTAAATAACTTCATACAGAACAGGGGAACTATCAGAAATCAATTACAGATGCATAGTTACTCCCAAGAATTATGCTCGTCTCATATGAAACTTGCCAAATTAGTGAATATACAGTAAATCTACTGTCACTTGGTTTGTGTCTAACCGATAAGACAAATGTTGCTTACAAAATGATATCAGTCTTACTGCAGATCTAGTGTTAAATACATAACATGAAAATGCAGTTACACAACACTCGGTAGTTGAAAATACTCATTTTACAATATTAAGTAAATTCTCAAAAACAAGCAACAAATCACATGCATACATGAATGAAAGTTGTCTCATGTTATATCATTAACAAACATACAACTTTTAACTATCAATGACATGTTATATTTAAGATGTTGTGCAATATCTATATCTAATCTACAATTACATTAACCATGATTTGATAATCAGTGTGTATTTGAACAAGCCTGTTTGATTTTGGAGCAAGACCATCAAGTCTGTCTTTTCAAAATCATGATAAATTAGTATTTCCGTATTTCTAACGGTATTTCTAGTATTATTAGCGGTATTTCCGTCAGATTACCGCTTTGATATCAAATGAAAAGATATATTTAACTGTCAAATAATCGTGGCAGTACGTTATACCGTTCATCATTTATTTATTCCATTTTTAAATTACGCAATTAAAGAGAAACTCATTTCGAAATAGTGCAAATATTTCGTCATGTTTTAATGTGGGGTAGACCGAGAAAAACGAGGTCGCGCGACTAAAATCGAACGAACACCACATCAATAACCTAAAAACTATAATAACAACATGTTTCTCGCTATTCGGTTGACCCAGTAACAACAGTTTTATTGCTAGAACAAGGTCGTATCGGTTACTGTAAATAACCGGGTGTACAAATACATGCAACAATATACAAATAAATATTGTGGTTTGTACTCACGGGTCTGGATAGCATTCATCAAACAAAATGGGTTCCGTTTGATTGCAGCGTCGGAGTACGTAGTCACGAGCAGTGAGGATGCGACTCGTATCATGAAACTTGTCTAAAATCGTGACCTCGTGTCCAGAGTCACCAATCGACAGTTTTGATAGCTCGACAATCGTATCATCACAGTCCCCGTTCAAAAATCCTGAAAAACAACCCACGTGATTTAGTTGTCCAACCTCCCGCGGGAACAAACGTCCCGTTACGTCTGGAATTATCCCGCGTTTTTGTCGCGTTTTGTACTACGGCTGTGATAAATGCGAACGCTTAGTCGGAAGAGAAAGGATCGCCTTTCTATTCCTTCACTGACTTCCGTTTTCCAAGCCCGTTCCTTTTTTGAATTCTGTATTTCCTGCAAATCTTCGTTCCAAGGTTCGCAAATATTGTCATGAAACGCGGACACAAGGAAATCAAACCAATGACGATGAACGAACTTTCGCCTTGCATGAGTAAGCGTCGTTACGTATACTAATAATCACGACACGTAAATCATGTCATTATCGTCAAAACATTTGAAAAACTAACCTGTGTATTGCAGGGAAAGATGCATGCACTTAGCTTTAGACACTTTTTGTCGAACAAAGACGCAGAACCAAGCTATTATCCCGTTAGGGATAATAAATGGCAGTCAAAAATGTCCGTTTAAAACACTAGTTTCACACAGTTCTTATTGTCGTACTACTATTTTACGCAATAGTAGCACTTGTTAAACTACAAAACTTAAATACCACGCAATTACTTTATAATAATAACAAAAAATAAAAATTATGGACAATGGCCAACAGCGTCTTCTTCCGCGAATGAAGAATGTCATTCATTCACAGATTATATTAAAAATGTACAAGCGCGTACGTTTTTGGTGGAGGGGGAAGAACAAAGTTGCCAGTTCATTATTATAAATTACTACCATCATGTAACTATATAATAAATTTCAAATTACATCGCACACTAAGAACGAAAAGGATCGACCATAACTTTTCGAAGATTAAGTTAATTATTTGAAACTAATCATAATACAGAATTATATTGTCCAGCTAATTTTATTTTATTTTATATCAAACATAAATGATACTACTAATTGGGCGCTTTTTTGATACTCCCCAAAATGTAAGCAATTTTTGTTGATAAAATGTAAATGTCGTAATATGTTTTGACAACGTGCGATATGTACAATTTTAACAAAATAAACATAATTAATTTTTATGATAAAGTTATTTAGTATTTACCTTCTAAGTCATCGAAATGAACCGAAGAACATAAACTGACATTGGAAGCATTGGGATCCTGAAAACATTTCATTTATAAGTTACTTATATTAACAAATTTTAATATTTTTATTCTAAATGTCTTACTTTAACAAATTTGATTGTAGGCCGGCTAGGTTTGGATACAAATGTGCTTCTGCGACTAATAACGGATTCATTGTGTAGTGAACCTGGAAATAAACAGATTTTGTACTAATAATTTTCTAAACCACGCATGTAAATTGGGTATGTTTAGAAAATTATAAGAAAATATTACATTTTATAAAACATTGAGATGCACCTGACATTACACTGAAACTTTGGTTGATTGTGACATATTTGAAGTTTTTTTTTCATGTTCAAGAAAATAGTCAATCAAATTTGAAAAGTTTGTAATAGTATAATATTAAAAAAAAAAATAAAAAAAAATTGTTAGTATTTCTTCAATTTTACCTTGATATTCTTGCATTTCCATGATGCTAATAACACTCTGTCGGTACTTTCTGCCTTTCGTTTTCAAGGATTCGTCTTCTAGAATAGAGTAATCAAGAGTATCTCCCATAGTTGTCATTCTTCTGTATATGCTTAATGATCTCTCCCATTTTTTTCCTGGCTTCAGTACAATTCCTGGCTTTACACTATCGCTTTCGTCATGTATTTGGGATGACCTATACGTGCTTTCTCTAAATAATCTTAAACTTTTTCTAGTGTTAATATTAGTTGATTCTTCGTTAAAATCAAATTTTGCTGTATCAGTAATACATTCATCTTCCTTATAATCGTCCTTAGATGGCGTGTGTGCATCGCTACCTATTTGTGCATCTGTTTTACTATCATCATTAATTAAACTACTTTCATTAGAATCATTAACTAAAGTTTCATTTGCCATTACATCAGACTTTTGTAATCTCTCTCTATTATTACTAAGTACAGTCTTATCCAATGTAGTGCTACTAGAACTACAATTAGAATAATCTAGATTTAGTAGGAAAGAATCATTTGTTATTTCATTTCGTCTTCTAGTTGTAACGAAACTCACACATTTTTCTTCATCATCATTTTCATTAATATCAGAATTTTCGTTTTCGGAAGATGATATGATTACTTCATCATTAACTAAGTTTATATTTTTACTATTTGATATATTACTATCATTTTGAATGCTATTCGATGATTTACTTGACATATCATTGCACGTTTCTAGTTCTTCAAAACTGGCATAATCGCTAACATTATTATCACTATGAGTGTCATTTTCATTACTATAATTACAACTCGTATTCTTGTGAAGTGAATAATCAGCCATCTTCTCATAATATTTCTGGAATACTGAATCGTTCATTCTTTGCATTATGACTATAGCCTCTTCAGGTTTTGCATCTTCTGATAAAGATAATTCAGATATATTGTCACTATCACAAGTATCATATAATGATTCGCTTCGAATATCCTCAGAATCTAGAGACGTATTGCTACTTTCTTTTAAATGTAAATTAGAATTAGCACTACTGGTACTAGAGTTCATATTTTCCTTTTTTGTTTCTGGTTGCAATTCTGATTGTTCCTTTAGATTCCGATAATCTGTTTCAAGTAGTGATTCGTTTTCAATAGCTTCAGTACTCAAAGACATACTATCGTTATTTTCTATAGAATCGTCATTACTAAGTACACTATTATAACAAGTATCAGAATTTTGAACTAATGAACTATTTTGACATTCTGACTGTTCCTCTAAATTTTGACTACCAATAATATCATATACTATAGAACAATTTTTAGCTAAATATTCTCTAAATTTCTCAAGTCGAACACCATCGCTTTCAGAGTTTTGAGGTGGGTTATTAACAGAAAAACCAAGGAAAGGTTCAAGTTCTGTAGTCTGTAATGATTCACTTTTGAAAGAGTCGTTTGATACTTCAATATGAAAACTTCCAACATTTTGACTTTTTACTGACATATTTTCCAATTCTTTTATATATATAGATTCTGTATCTGTATTTTTATTGTTAATGTTTCCTGTATTACTATTGTCTACCTTTAGGAATGTAATATTATCGTTCTCCTTTTCTTTTATATCTACAGAACAATTACTTTGGTTTTTTGGTATCACGCTAACAATAGGCATCACCGATTGTTCTATATCTACAAATTTTGTAGGTCTCTTTTTATTTGTAATGTTTGTAATACAATGTTTGTTTAGCCTTTTCAAAGGTACGTCATTGTCTTCCATATAAAGGACACTATTACTATTTTTCTCATTAATTGGAGTCAAATTTTGAGAATCATTCTTAAGATCAAGGCGTATTGGAGAGAAATTGTAAATTGATTTGCCTCTATACTTTTCATGAAATGGGGTACTGCATTGTGGCGAAATTTGTAGTAAAGGTGAGTGTATCTCACTTAATTTATTATTGATTACACCACTGTATCTCCCTAATTTACTAAGGGTGGGTAATTGATTCTCAATTTTAGTAATAGAATCATCAAGATGTGTAGGACTTGATATTTTGTCTTGTTCTATCACTAAATTGTATGTCATTATATTTGAAGTGTTTGAAGAGAGGTCACCTTCATCACTTGTTGTGTTTTCCTTATCAGAATCTGTAAGTTTAATAAAGCAATTTATTCAGTTACTTCTGATATTACAAATCCTTATGAACTTTTTTAATAACTGAAGAACATACATACCTGTACTGCTAGAGCAATTAATTTTCGTTGTCTTAGGCTGCTTTTTCTTATAGTAAGTCCGTCCAGCCCTACAATAAAAATAAGTAAAATGTATCACATACTTAGTTGTTTAATAGGTATAAGTGTATATCAAACATTTTTGTTATCATTTTAAGTAATTTATATATTTAAATACTTTTTAATGTAAAGAAATGACTAAATGTAAGAATTAACAATTATGCGTCATATTAATCACATTACTTTTTATCTTACAATATTCATAAAACTGTTATAATAATAACATTATAGACCTTATATATATGTAAAAAGTGTTATTCAGATTACTACATGCACATGTTTAGATATCATTATTTTTAACATTTTCTACTATTTTGTTAGAACTCTGAATAATGGCAACACTTCCAATTTCACTTTCCAAGAAATAGATTTGAACATAGATGAATAATAGCTAAATGCAGCTAATGAACTAAGATTATGAGAAATTAAACATTCTTGGTAAAAAGGGATACTGTGTGTATTATATTACTAACAAAAAGTCATGAACAATAAGGTTTGGGAAAGTTAAATCATGTTATAT
>DWNE01007787.1:0-11989 GCA_018249875.1 Cecropterus toxeus | reverse complement strand
AATTTATGTTTTAGCTCAACCGGGTTAATACCACCGCCACACCTATTTCTAACGTGGAGCAGTTCCTGCGTTTCGGTAGGGTGTGGTTGCCAGCTCACTTATCTATGAGGCAACCATCTCAGTCCTCGGGAGTGGCAACGCATCTGTGATAAACTTCAAATATATCCACTGTTCTATATGAAGTTACTTACGTCCATTGGCGGCAGTGGCTACTTACCATCAGTTCATGGTCGTTTTCTGCTTCAATATGATTTAAAAAATGTTACAAGGGAGAAATATCTGTTTGAGGCATCCTTACTTAATCCGGAAGGTAGCAACGTATCTGTAGGCAACCTCTCGTATGGCTATGGCCTTGCCTGGGGTGGATATTCATGGGTGGTATTGGTCACCTACCATCGGATGGACTGCATTCTCGTTTCCTACTTCCATATTACAAAAAAAAGCACTCCTAAATTCAAAACAAAGGAACAAAACAATATAATATGAAGAAGCATTTCAAATTAGATTAGACCTACATTAACCATGAATCATGTCTACTAACTTATTAGTCAGACAATGCATCTAAATTTATTTCGAATGCCTACTCAAATTATACAAATCAAATAACACCTACAATACGCACGATCAAAATGTATACTTATATGTATACAAAGAATATGAAGGTTATTGTTTATCATAGGACTGAAGTATCAGCAGTAGAGTTTAAGGAGTATCTATTTAAGTGTTTCTGGCACCGCGTCTATCAAGTTTTCTTTTTTTTAATATGGAAGTAGGAAACGACGTGCAGTTTACCTGATGGAAGTGACCCGGATGGTACTGTTATCAACTTTGATAAGATTAGTCTTAGGTGAGGTTAGCCATAGATGCGACTCGGATAAGTATATCTCAGAAATAGCTTCCTGTGTCGAACCGCAAAGAGTTTTACTTATTACCTTGACACTTATCTCATAGCTTTTTTTTCAGAAGTTGGTTTATATGAGCTACCAGTATTAAATGTGTATTTTCTACATTTTTCCTATTTATTTTGATTTACCTGCGATTTCTGAAACTTAAATAGATCTGGTTCAAGGTAACTTTCAATCCCTATTGTCCCTTTTAGTGGTGGAATTTCTAAAATTATCTTGTCGCTTACTTAAATGCTGCAACTTAAAAGCTCTATGAAATTTCAGGATATTTGGCTTAGCAGTTTTGGCTGTGCATTGCTTTCTAGCCCTATCTATTTCACTAGCCCTACAAAATAATTCCTTGATTAATGCTTTAATGCATACAAAAACAAATACACCATCACCATGGCTCAAGACAAAATAATAAATGATAAATAATTTGATACCTGGCCGACTTTAGACTCCTAAAAGTACAAGTGTATTGATACAGTTAACGAGCATGCAGTCCACCTGATGGTAAGTACCCACTGCCGCCCATGGACATCTGGTATCAACCCCTGATAAAATCAGTCTGAGGCAGTGACTATTTTGCTCACTATTAAGTGGTCTTACTTTTCACTACTCCCGAAATATAAACTACAAGCGTATATTTTACAACGCATTGTTTCAACATACGCCTCGACTGAACCCTGAACTGATGATCTTACTGCATAATTAATACACTTACTCACTTCAGTATCTGAATGTAATATCTCCGAAGTCCCACACGCTATGTTTAAGTAAACAATATAATCCAACACTGATTGTTCTATGATTGATCCGTCTGATTTCATTTGCAGCGCTCCGGAGGTCACGGGACCGTGGGAGCAGTGTATGATGTACCCACTTTGTTCGACCTTCGGCTGTTCACCGATGTAAGTTGAGCTTTGATTTGGGGTTATCTATACCTATATCTTTGTATTTATATGACTTCTACTGCATTGTTTAAAAGTGAAGTGTTTTGGGTATTAGTAAATGGATGGAATGCACACGTTAAGGCTAAATGGTTCCGGGAACTTTTGTACAAACCAAATAAACATAGTACGGACGCAGCAAAATCTATAGTACTAAGAGAATATTTAAATTTTGGTTTTAAAGCGTTAGGATTGACATATATTTTTCGTACAAGATTCCTTTGTTTTTCGTTTTGCCAACGAATCCGCAGGACACCTGTAATGAAATCCGCATTGCCGTCTATTTGTAATAAGTTTGTAACATATGAGATGACAGTCTGCGATCGTTGTATAAAGATTTCATGCTACATGTAGACACAGATCACAATGTGCTATTAGTGAAATGGGAGATCCGAGGAACGCCAGGTATCCCCTATAAACATAAATTAAGTAAAATAAAAATATGTTGAAAATAAGGATCACAATAATGTAGACAATATACTAAAAGCATTATAATGATATATTGGTTTAATTTATAGAAATTTCACGTCTATCAATTTTATTTTTTTATCTAATCAGTGCCCTAAATTAACGAGGAGAGTGTGATGGATGTGTGATGAATAGTACACTAAGTACTATCCACGGTATTATTTTTTACTTTTACTAAAGGTAATCAAAGGTAATCAAACATCAGATAAGGTATCAAACATCAGATCAATCTTTTAACAGGAAGATAGTCAAATATTTACTAACTTTAAACCAAACAAACAAACAGGATGAGCTAAATAAAGTTTTTTAACAACGTGTTAATTACAATCTCAATATATTTAATAAAGTTCTTTTAAATAGGACTAAATAACTTAATTAACGTACAAATTGTATAGCATGTGGCACAATACGGTAACCTATAGAAAATACAATAACAAAATGAAAAACGCTTATTATTATCATTAACTTACCTATTTACGTCAAGAGCAGACTTGATGATACAAGATTTCAATGTTGATCGGTAAAAACTCTACACTAATAGAGCAAACGGATGTTGCGGCGGCTGCAAAAACTCTGTGACTTGCAACTCTACGAGGGTCGCAAAGGTCAGGTACAACGTAGTAATATTAGTATAGAGCTTAGAAAACATAAATAAAGTATGTATTAGGAACTAAAGATTATGTATGTTTAACACCTGCATTTCTGAATTAAACTCGACTTTGGTATTACTTGTATGGTATTTTTTTGGGTTTGTATTTTTTATACTTAAACCTTCTTTACTTAATACTTAAACGATAAGGCTGATGGGCTATCTGATGGAAAGTAGTTGTTGCTTATGAACTTTCCCTACACCAGAGAGTGAGTTTGTTTTACATTACCACTGGCTCAGAACTTTAAACAGCACTGTTAGCGTAGCATAGATCTATGTAATAAATGTTGTAAATGTGGTGAATATTTACAAAAAATATTACACTATTATATAATTTATTACACGTAATTATCTTTTACTGCTGGGACTTTTTCTTTTTTATATAAGAATAAATCCATTCACACACAAAAGAGCATGTGTCCTGATGTAAGTGGTTACTGTCCATGGACATCTGTAAGCAACTTAATATATAACAAGTGATCTATCTGAAGTCAGAAATGCGTTACTACCCCCAAGGAGGAGGAGGTCGCCTCATACATCAGCGAGCCGGCAACCACACCCTTCTACCGAAACGCAAGAAGTCACGCTAGAAATATGTGTGGCGGTGGTACTTACCCGGTCGAACTACATTGGTTCTACCGCCTGGTAAAACGCACACAGCTATTGTTATATTCTACTGCTTGGAACAACATTTCTTTCACAAAGGAGAGATGTGGACCAATGCGGATGTAGTCTATATTACCTAAATTATTAGAAATAACTCGAGCAAAACGCGCCATACTCGCTATTACACAAGTATCCAACATAATGATCTGCTCTAATCAAAATAGTTGCACCGTATGTGTAGAATATACAACTATTATATACAATAACGTCATAAGTCAGGGTCGTGTTATACAAAAACATGGTATTTGTAAATTATAACACGGCGGTGCTAATTTAAGATGCCGTACGCTCAGATCACGCGGGGCGCGCTTCAATCAGAAAATAGTAGAGTGAGCATGCTGTTTAATTAAGAAGGATATTTTATATTGCATTTTTTTAAGTGTCGTTGTAATTTGTGCTACGAAAGCAGCTGTTGGCGCTACAATTAGATCGCGCTGTACCCCTTTCTGATTCACGCTAACGATTTTACTTAATAGCTTGTATAAAGCTCAAAGCTCAAGTTTGGTATACGTAATAAGATGTCCGAATGTGTACTGCAGTGATCATTTAATCGAATTTTTAATGTGAAATATCTATTGGTGCAGGTAAAGTTAATTGTTTGCGTTTATTTAGTTTTTCGCCAACTTTTTTATACTATTAAGTCTCGAACAAAACTAATCGAGCTTAGGTATTAGTTCTACTTAGTGTGGGGTACTGTTCGTAGATGGCGTACTTTTTATTATTTTCAGGCTTTATGCTATAAATTTAGTTCCTGTCGCAATCTTGTCCTTTATGCATATTTCTTGCACGAAAACTATATCTGCCAGGCGTCCTGTGACAGCAATTTTACATTATAATGATATAAAAAATTAATACTACTTTCAGAAGATTTTCTTTTTACATTAAGTGAATTATAGCGTAGAATTATAGACCTTTGACGGATCCCCTGAAAGCTTTCGTCATCCGCAAGGACGTACAATACAATAAGTAAGACTGGTCTCCATTCTCGACATCCATCCAACTTCATGGCCACCCTTCCGAAAGACATCAAGTGCACTAATGTCGGGACATTAAGATTAAGGACACATCTAGTTGCTTTACCGGAGATCGTGTTTTTTATACCACTATTATATTTTCAATGATTGCAAATGGAGTTACGAAATGATATAATAGTAGTCTGTGAAATGGATGCGGCATGCTGAGAATCCATAAGTACGACAAACAAACAAATCCTCAGCATGTAATTAATTATTCAAACAATAATGTATACAAATCTTTAATGTAAATTAAATTTGTATCAAAAAATAATTACATCGTTACCCCAAATCCTAACTTTAAAAGTTACATCTGCGTTGAATGTACAAAAAAAAGTTTATACACAAATTAGTTTACAAACTTTTTTTCACAACAAGGTCACAACGGCTCAACGGGTTCGACTTTGTGGAGACTATCGTTTTAAGAACTAGGCTATATTCTTCATATGACAGCCAAATAACTGACTAGGTATCTTACTTTTCCTTGCTTAAAAGTTACGTCAAGATAGAAGAGATTTATTTATACATATTTGAATCATTAGAATCTGCTGAAAAACCTAAAAATCTGTAGTGTGCAGAAAAAAAATGCCAGTATTAAGAATTAACCTACTATTACATAACAATTTGAAGACATGGATAACACATCCAAGTGTTTATTCATCCACGCTCTATCATTATGAGCGTACTTACAATCGGTCACCTTGACTTTTCCCGATCGGTATGAAATAATTTGACATAATACCGCATCTAGACATCATTATGGCGCGTCATTACAGCAATGGTTCGATCGAGATACTATTCCGACATTCTGTTTTTGTTCAACACCTCTGTTTAAGTGCTCAGTTGTTTGCGAATTTGATGTTACTGTTACTAAATAAAATACTGCAATTAGTGTGAAGAAACACTTATAAGCTCCGTTTGTAGAAGTGTTTACACAGGCAGCAAAGTAAAAAATATTCTTCTCTACAATGTGTACTAACGTATCTGATTTATACTATACAGGCGAAAGTTTATGACGATTTATGTATGTTTGTAAGTCTTGTTATGTTTGTTTCACGCAAAAACTATTGGTTTGATTTCATTGAAATTGGACTCACAGATATGTATTTTATGAACTAAACTGAACTGTAGTAATCGTGACCTAAACGGGGAGATCCGCGGAAATAAGCTACTTTATAATACGTACGTAACTAAGCAGACATGAGACGTACCTATCAAATAAATGTATAGTAAAATATGATGACTTTTTAGATGTAAAATAAAAATAAGTTAGTTGTGCGTAAGTAGATACTTGTGTTCATAACGAACTCTCACGCTGTTTTCCTGAATGCTTATTTAAAACGAAATGTCAAAATAACAGCCACTGACTACAAGTGAGAGTTACGCAGTTGTCAGCCTATCCATTCACATACTTTTATTTATACCTTTTTTATCTGATTGAAGTAGCAAACGAGTATGCAGTCCACCTGATGGTAAGTGGTCACTGCCGCCCCTGGTCACCTGTAAGCAACTTCAAATATAACATGGGTTCTATCTGAAGTCAATCACAGATGCGTTGCTACTCCCGACGATTATGATAGTCGCCTCATATAAAAGTGTGCCGGCAACCACATCTTTCCATCGAAACACAAAAAAATGCTTCACGCTAGAAATAGGTATGGCGGTGGTACTTTCCCGGTCGAGCTACTCTGGTTCTTCCACCTGCAAACGTCTGGTTTGAACTTGCGAGGGGATACAGAAGATATTGTAGATAGATCTGCGTTTCCACTACTAAACTTTAATGTATAATTATACACAGTATATATTTAAGTGAAATTTCTTCAGAATCATTGTGTTTTGAGACTCGACGAAACGAAAATGCGTTGCGAAAGCAGTTGTCGACGCGACAACTAGATGGCGCTGCATCTTTTCTGATTAACGGCAAAAAAAAAATACCTCGAACTTGTTTAACAGCAAATTTGGTATAAACGAAATAATAATTATTAAGTTTTACTTTTCCCGTGTGTGAAATGCACACACAAGTATGTTCTTTTTTTGTAAATACGAGCGATTTATACGTGTCGCTGTCATTGTGTATCAAACAATGTAGAGGAAGTAGCTCATGTACTTCTTGCAGTTCGCAAATTTTCGAATTTATGTACGGATGATGGACCGTGGGCTGTCACGGACCACATTGGTGTGTATGGCTCTTCCAACGTCGTATGATGATCTGATCTAGAGATTCAAGGTCATTCCAAAAAAAAAAGTAAAAAAAAAATACAATGTAAGAGGTAAGTTTGAAGTTCGATTCGTGCCGATTTCGCGCAATGTAACCTACTCATTTTGGCTACAATACCGGATACTCTTTCCATGGTCGTTGTACCTTAGAGATTGTTCTTCTTAAGACCATCCAAGATGATCTACATCCATGTATGATATCACGGATTATGGAAAGCCAGCATTATTCTAAGACCAAACGGTGTTACTTTTAAAATCAACCACGAAAGTTGCCCGCGAATTAAAAGCAAAGTTTAAAGGTGATTGTACACTTAAATAGCATTAAATAGCAAACAAGATTTCACTTCAACAAACTATCTAATAAACGAACAAATAAGTTTGTCCTGTCACTTTCGGCATATAATTTTTTGTCCAATTATTCGGACAAACGTATCGTTCTCATAAATAAAGTGTAATGAGCTCATTGCGTTCGATCGGTGCGTATTAATCATTCGTGTGATTGGCGTTAACGTGAACATTATGGATGTTCTGGCGCACGACAGTGTAACGGCCAAGCTTAGCTATTACGACCAAATTCCCATTTCTGTAAAAAAAATTGTAAAACAGTAAACATTATCATAAATCTTTATTTACAATTATATACATTCTAATGAAGATTATGAATTATTATGATGGCATAATATTGTGATTAAGTGATACGAATAAATCGATGTTTTGTGGTCACGGTATGACTTATGACTGAATATAATTAAGTAATTAAAACTTGTTGCTCATTTATTCTTAGTATTATATCTTGGTCTAATATTGGCATACAATTGCAATAAATCATCAGTTTTTATTATTACCCGCGTTAAAATGCCAAAGAAGTAAGGTTTAATAGTACCCATCTGTACTTTTTTAAATTGTCTACATCACTCAATGAAACTACAAAATACCTAGTGGTAAATAATCTATTTTCAAGGCATTTTGCACAGGATAACGTTAACTAAATAGAGTGTTTTAAAACAATAACAAAATATACTTTTTACATTAATATGCATTCTAAAATAGACTGAACTTGGTCATTTTTTACAAATGTTCCAGACTTCTTTTTACTTGGCCCGTCTTGACCCTGCATTTGTGAGATGCTCCTAATGAAAGTGTATTCTTCTAATAGCGTCATTTATCACTGCGAATCGCTGTCGGTCGTCATTACGAGAACATCTCTTTTGACATTGCTCTGCTAATTACGTTCGTACTTATTCACTTGAAAGAAACTTTTGTCGTACTTAGTGATTTAGCGTATCATGTTTTTCAGATAGCCAATTTCTCTAACGGGCTCGAGTTAAGAGCTCATTATAAATTTAAAATAATTACGCTTTCGTCTTTTGGAAATTTTATTTTAATAAATGTCATAGTCTACATTCTAAAACGGTAGAGCGAACTGTAAAATACACTGTCATGTTTCAAATACTAATTGACCTCCCATTTTTAAATACAAAAATATTAAATAGCTATATTTTAACAGCACGTTCATTCAGTACTCAAACATTCAATATTATACTAGCTCCGTTATGTAGTGATAGGGATAACTTAACTCAGCTTTTGCTAACGAAGATTTGATCTTGTGCAGCGCTGATTTCCAGTCACCCCTTCTGCGTACAGTTCTGGGCGGGAGAAATAGTCATAGGTTCCCCCTAAAATAAATAAATAAAATAAACGTTTAGTGGTTCGAATGCAGATGACATTTTTGCTAACATCAGTATAAAGTAGCAACATGTTGGTTTAAAGGAAATAAATGCCGCGCGATTCGATTTTTTTGATATAAGCCCGTAGGTTAATGATGAATCTATAATCTTCAGGAAGATATCTGTTCTGTTGACAACACTAACAAACGACATGCCAGCCGCTTTTACCGACGTACGTACGTGGGCGTGTCTAATGCACTTGTTTATCTAAACTGTACCGTAAATGGTTTTTATGTGAGCTTCGACCGACCCTTGTTTGTTGCCACACAAATCCAGAACCAAATTGATACCTGTCACAGAAACACGCACTTATCCGTTCATAATGCACCAAAATCTAGTTCCCGACCAACATAACTACGCATTTGGAATATAAAGTATCTAATTGGGTATAATGGTCCATCGCACAATTTATAAGTTGAAAGATTGTAATGGGCAGATATTATTAACATCGATTTTAGAGCGATTAAGTGCAGAAGTGTTTGGAATGATTCGGGCCGCTGAGTTCGGTTATGGGTTGTTGATTTGACGCGATTTACGGTAGGTGAGTGGGAGATGTTATAGTAGCATAGTATCGGAATGTCACTTCATATTTCTAATATTTGATTGGTGATGATTGTTGTTGTGATAGAAAGTTTGCTGGAAAATATTGATGATTTTGAGATTAATGTTAATAGTTGTAAATATGAATATGAATTTAAGAAGTTGCGTGGGGATAATAACAGTAGTAAATGAAATGCCTATCTGTTTGCCGAGATTTATAGAGGTAATAACTGATATATTATGGTAAGGGAGGTAGCGTCATACGATTATTTAGGGTAAAGCATTCGTTGGGTTTTAATATGAGGCGATGATCTTGTTTCATGGGAATAGCAACGCATCTTTGATTGACTTCAGGTAGGACATTGTTTACATGATACTCATTGCAAATGTCCAGGGTGGCTGTGACCAACCTTCAGGTGGACAGCACGCTCCTTTGCTCTCTTATTATAAAAATATAATTGAAATATAAAGTAGTTACTTAGTAAAACAGTGTTTTGCTTTGCAGCCCATGTCGATTTCTAACCAACAGATATTGAAACAGAATTCTCTACAAACGCGTATAAAGTTTTGGAGGCTAGCTATATCTGGGAAAGAGCCCAAAAGGGACATTGCGTTTGGAGAACTCCGGTTGCGTTCTGTTAGAGATCCCGGAGCCTTCCACACAGCGCTAAGGATGACCACCCTCTTAGTGCGGTAAAAATCCCACATAACCCGGCGTCGCTCCCACGGCGTCGGGTTTTGAAGGTTACCCCCTCGAAATCAAACAAAGGTATATCTTCTCCAATTTCTGTCAAAAGCTAGCTCCATTTATATAAACAGTTCCTTATGGTTTTCATATAAAACAACGTACGTCATGCTATCATAAACCCTCTGTCAGTACGTACCTACTTAACGCGCCGTCGGGTCGTGATGATAAAACGGTAACGCGGACCACCCATTTGCCGGACGCATCGCGTATAAGTTACGTTCGGACTTGCGTGCTAGATTAGTGTGGATATGCTCTACATTTTTATCCGACTGTATCAGAAGTAGGGTAATGTTTTTCGAACGTACGTATGTATTTATGTATGTATGTATGGCCATTTTATGGCACGCGCTATAACCTAAACGGCAAGACGGATTACGACGTATGACATATCATTGGAATCGTCTTAGTATGCAAGTGACATAGGTTATATAGCTTTTAAAAATGGCGCCTGGAAATAGAGGAAAAAAGGGGGAAAGGGGCGATGTTTTTGCTATTACGACAATATGGGTATCAAATGAAAGCTAGTAAACAGACCTATCTAAAATTATATATATATTATAACACTTTACCTTGCCGATTTTAGTAAAAACTCATATAAGCGTTAAATTATAAATATAAATTATCATAATCAAAAATTTGTATTAGCAGGCAGGTTTTTGTTTTAATGTTTTTCACGATGTTACTAGTTTAAATTTAAGTAGCATAGGAGCTTGCACTATCCCTTTAATTGATTTGAAGCAGGATAAAAAATACACAAAATTAAAAAAAAACTACTCAGTCTGTAGCGCTGAAGTATACTGCCTCCAGTAATGGCGACGGACACGCACTGGTCACACTTAACCACACATGCAAATTTATACGTTGCGACAGCGTCCGCTTGATTACATTAAAGTAGTATACAAATGATCTGATAGATATACTTGTTTAGTGATAATTTACGTGTTTAGTTATATGACTATCTAAGGACTTAGATCATAGGCACATTCATGATCGAAAGTTTTTGAACCGACCAAAGTAAAATAAATTTCTAGTTTACTATAAGACAAATAATCATTTAGTACTTTGCTTTATTAACTTTCTATTAGATTCCTTGCACTGTATAGGTTTTGTCCCAAGTTTTTTTTATTACAATCGTAATATTAAAACACGGCGTATCCATACTAACCAACGGGACGCTCCCATGTATATCATTGTAATTGGATTAAACGATTCTTTCTGTCATTGTTTTCTGCAGCCGCCCATTGTTCTAACAGTTTTGTTTGTTTGTTTGTTGATGTAGCCACGGAACGAGTCTGTGTGCTAATAAGCTCTAATGTGATTCAATATTTCATCCCGATAGTAACGCATCGATCTAAATAGGTCTCGATATAATATTACAATGGAAATGAGATTACATTAAGTATGTGTCGATCGAAGGTAGTGAGGGTATAATTCATGTTCGGTTTTGACCCGTTATTATAGATAGGGATGTCCCGTTTTCTGTTGTTTATTGACCTGTGTTCATATCTCCTGTAACGGTAGCTGTTTTGTATATACAACCCTACGCCTTTGTCAGCTGGTTTTGACATGTACAGTATATAATAATTGCCACAATTTTTCGGAGTTTACTCCATTATTATTCTTTAATATAAATTATTTAGTATAAATATGAAAACTGGAAGAGAAAAGGTCGTAAATTTATCCGACATTTTATACAGTTTGTTTTCAATAATAGTGCTGTATTTATTTGGCCAAAAAATGTTTTTTTCTTTCGTTTCTATTTATGTTATTTCTGTTCAACGTAAAAATATACCGCTAAATTAAAATCCTTTGGACATATATTATGCACGATTTTTTGCGAAATGCCGCAGTCCTTGTGTCTCCTCTCAGTTTAAATATCAATAATGCAATGATAAGAGATATTTTTTTTAATAAATAAGAAGTAGCAAACGAGCAAGCAGCCAACCCGATGGTAAGTGGTTACTGCCACCCATGGACATTTGTAAGCAACTTCATATACCTAGAACAGAGGTTGTATATAAAGTCGACCACAAATACGTTGCTACTTCCGAGGACTGAGATGGTCGCCTCATATAAAAGTGAGCCGGTAACCACACCCTTCCACCGAAACGCAAGAACTGCTTC
>DWNE01007786.1:0-11989 GCA_018249875.1 Cecropterus toxeus | reverse complement strand
TTTTTTTTTTTTTTTTGGTCGCCAAGTTATATATTGTCGTTTTTTGTTTTGCATTTGATCGTCAAGTTAGATATTGTCGTTTTTTTTTTGGTCGTCAAGTTAGATATTGACGTGACAGACGCAAACTTGAAAAAAAGATCGATTTTATAGGAATCGATTTTTTAGACCTCGATTTTTTTGTGAATCGATTCATTAGGTTACGATTCAAATCAAACTTTTTCGGAAAGAATCGCCATCCCTACTCACGAGTACTGCGTTGGGCGGATCATATAAGTGAGCCGGCAACCGCATCCTTCCACCTCCCGCAAGAACTGCTTCACGCTAGACATAGGTGTGGCGGTGGTACCTCTCCGGTCGAACTTTCCTTGTTCTATCTTGGAAGTGCATACATTGAGTGTGTGTATATGGTTGTGAGTATATTATCGCTTATTACCAAAATAATTCCTTATAACAAAAGGCCTTATTAAGACTCATTCCCAACATAACAAAGAGCATAATTTACAACATTCTACGCGAAAATCTTCATATAAATAAACAAATATCGGTTTAGTAATTAAGCTAAGCGTTCATTTATTCAAGCAACGTATTCGATGAAGTTGTTGTTCAAAATTAACACTTATTTCTCGTAAAATAGAATTGAAAATAAGAAGCTAGCTGTACGCGCCACGACAAAAGTCAAATTACAAATAATTTAACATTAGAGAGATTATATATTATCCGATCTTATATTATATTACAGTATAGAAATCGCTTTCTACACTCACAGACCCTCACTAGGATTTTCTCCTGTGTCGTAGGTGCTATGGAGTACACAAATAGTAATACACAAACAACCTAGACCTAGGACAGAAATCTTAATCCATCATTCAGATGTCTCTCTGGGGATCGAACCCGGAACCCACTGCGTGTAAGACTAGTATGGTTAGCGCTCCGTCATGTGGGAAAAGCCTATAACTCATTTTATATGCAATCCTTTTAATGATGGTTACTGCGATCTATGGGCATCTGTCAGCAACTTTATCTAAAAATGTAAAACCTGAAGTGCATTGCTACTCTCGAGGGCTAAGGTCGCCTCATATAAAACTGAACCAGCAATCACACACTTCCACCAAAACGCAAGAACTGCTTCACGCTGGAAATAGGTGTCACAGTGGTACCCCCAAGGTGGTGGTAGCCACTCACTACCGAACGGAAAATATGTTTATTTGTTACTATTACATAAAAAATACTACTGACTTCTGTGCCACAAAAAAAGTAAAAAAATCTTAATTGAACATTAACAATTAACAAGTTTTCTTTTTCAAAACTTAAAGGGTGAGATCCCAAATAAGTGTAAAATTTAATATCTGTCAAAAATAAAACTTTTTTCATTTTTTTCATTTTTTTCATTTTTCAATTGAAACAAATGTAACTCAGAGTACAGTCTCTAAGTTGGCGCTCATCATAATATACTAGATCTCGACGAGGAAAGTATGTCCAATAAGGGCACCACCTTTTAAATAAAAAACAAATCATCAGAATCGGCAAACACGGTATCAAGTGGCGAAGAACACGCATAGAAAATACAGTCGAATTGAGAACCCTGTCTTTTTATTTAAAGCTTTTATCTAACTTGCAATGTTTATGTAAGTATGTTTGGGTCAAATCTTGCAAGCTGAATTTAACCCACTTCTCAGGGTCTGATTGATCTAAAATTTGGAGCACACATTAAGTTCTGATGACAATGCAATTATATGTAATCAACATTGTTATAATTCCAAAATGGCCGCCGCAACAAAATGGCGGAATACTTATTTTTGTCCAACCCACACAATATGGGTATCAAGTGAAAGAGCTTAATTTGTAGAATTCAACACAGTACGGAAAAAAGCTTGTCTTTTTAAAATACATTTTTATATTAATTTATTATTTTAAGCAATTAGTGTAACAAAACTAGTTTAAATGCCTTGTACAGATTATGCTATAATAGGATTATCCGTTCCTATTATACAAAACGTAATACATATGTATTTACATTTCTGATGTAAGGGTAACACATCGTTGTTATCAATAAATTGACGAAACCGAAACCTTTATCCGGATTATCGCTACCGTTTCAATATCGGATCGGATAATGTAAAAAAGCCTTAATCCCTAAATTAGCATTTAAAGAAGATTAGATGCTCATGATTCTATCTCAAATATTTTGATGTAAATTTTCTAGGGCTTCTAGGCACATTATTCAAAGGTCATTTTTATATATTTTTTTTTATAAGAATGAAGTAACAAACGAGCATGCAGCCCACCTGATGGTAAGCGCTTGGCACACATGGACATCTATAAAAAACTTCATATAGAACAGGGTTTCTATCTGAAGTCAACCAAAGGGTTACTTCTCCCGAGGACTGAGATGGTCGCATCATATATAAGTGAGCCGGCAACCACACCCTTCCACCAAAACGCAAGAACTGCTTCACGCTAGAAATAGGTGTGGTTATAAATACTTTTTATATATTTTCTACACCAATAAGGCAGAAAACTAAAATTTATAAACCAGTTATATAGAATTTATAGTGAATTGTACTACACAAAAGGTACAAAGGAAGTCTCTACTTCTATACTAATATTATAAAGTAGTAGAGTTTGTTTGAACGCGCTAATCTCAGGAACTACTGGTTCAAATTAAAAAAATATATTTTTATTTTGAATAGTAAATTTATCATGGAAGGCTTTAGACATATATTTAAATCATTTTATTGCTTTTTGGTGACATTGAAGTCGGTTTCTATTTTTTGTTAAAAAGTTTTTTTGTAGTCTATTTGATCAATAAAACATTTTCGTTTTCATTCGGCTATCATCGTTTATAACTATAATCTCAATCTGATAAAAAGGACGCAATCGAACTCGATTACTCGAATCGATACTCGAACTAGATATTTGTTTATTTCACCTAATTATCTACCGTCTTACCTCAACGGTTACAGAAGCGAAAAAAATCTGGAACATAAATTCGGACTAAGCTAGACGAAGCAAGTGTATAATATTTTACTGCAGAGGCAAAATCACACTTCCCAGATTTATGTACACTTAACGTACACTTCTACACTTATAGCCCCACACGAGAATTTTCTCCTGTGTCCTGGGTGCCATGGACACACAAACACGAATACAAAAACACCCAGACCCAAAACAGAAATCTTAACTCAATATTCATAACTATTTCTGTCTGGCCGGAAATCAAACCCGAGACCCACGTCAGACCGGTGTGGTGACCGCTCGGTCACGCGGGTCGTCAAACTCAAAGGTGTGTGAAGTCTACAAACGTGCTTTTGGCCAGTGCGGAGGACTGTGGCCTAAAACTCAAGCTGAGAAAGACGAAGATCATTAATCAGATCAGAAGATTAATGGGCTGAAGAAGACGAAGAATCGAATCATAAACCACGTTCAACTTGCAGCTAGTTACAAATCTGTCTATTTCAGCGCTTATCGTCCGTTATCAACCGCGACGCACTTACTTAATGAAATATCGAACGGACTATCTTATCAGCAATAAACTTGCAGTTCTTGTTACCGGTAAACTGTGCCCTTAGTACGAGATTGGTTAGTTTCCTCAAAGCAATCTTTGTTTAATGTTCTCATCATTGCGAAAAATGGCTGAAAAAAAGCAAAAACACGCGTCGCGACGCCTGGCAGATGTGAAACATTGCGTTCGTGCAAGATAATGCATAATTAAGACAAGATTGCTACAGAAACAGGAACTAAATAATTATATAGAATAATGAAAAACGCCTCTTTTGTCGATTCGATGTTCGTAAATAATCGATTTTCAAAGTAATCGATTTTTTATTTATTCTTCCGATTTTTTGTCGTAGCTTTTTACTAAAAAGATTATTTATTTCGTAGTCTCACTTACTTTCAATATTTTAACAGCAGCTCTATAATAGTATTACTTTCAACGCCATGTAGCGCCTAATATGTATAGGGTTTTGCATAAAAAATGGCAACTCAATGAACAAAAAGTATTCGGGGGGCTAACTTTATAATAAAAAATAATAAAAATCGATTATTTTTTTTGTAAAAATATCGATTTTTGGAAAATCGATTGTTTGATTAAAATATAAAATCGATTTATATAAAAATCGATTTTTGCCCAGTCAAGTCACATCCCTAACCACCGCCAAAACTATTTCTGGCTAATAATAGCAGGATTAAGCTTGTCGTAGACGTGACCAAAATGAACGAAACCACGGGAATAACCTAGTAATTATATATTTAAACATCTTTCGTTGCATAACAAGTTACATTACGAATTCTCTTATAAAATAAATTATGCTAAATTTTGACTCTGCCCCAGTTTTCAGCTGTGAAAACATTCCGGTGTTCCTGAAAATAATACACTGAGCTTTGAAAGCGCGTGAGCTTAAAGACTGAGCTTTATTGGTTGCGACAGACAGAATAAACACGATAGTGCTTTTAAATAACGCGGACGGAAGCTTTATCTTTTATTCTGTGCTGTAAAATGTATACACAGTAAGTTATTCTCTTTATTAGACGGTAAGCGACCACCGCTATATATAGACATTTTTATGGGTGACGGGGGGAGGACCTTCGAAGGTACACCGAAGCTAATCCCCTGTTACGACAGGACAGAACGTCCATGGACACATATGGTTAATAGTTATTAATTATAAAAAAGCAACACAAAAACATAAAAAAATACCAAAAAAAAGTATCATTAATTTTATTATCACTTTCCAAACTTTCTTTAAAAATCTAACGCAAAATCTACATTTTTCATTTCATAGTATGAAGTCTGTAAATTAACTGCGCTGAATGATGTTGTAAGCGAAACAATTTTTACCGTCACCTCGTCGAGGCTCCATCAATTGTAATAAAGACAAAAAGTACCTCAAACAACACCAAAACTGTCCAAAAACAATGATTAATAACCAAAAGCCAGCGATGATATTACAAAATCTTCAATTTTCTTCGGGAAGATACGTAAAAAGTAATGATGGCTTCCAAATTTTTCGCCTGAACTTTTGACACATAAGTCATTCGCATTTTTAACCTAAATAAGTTTTCTATAATTTTGGTTTATTTTTATTTATCCACATCTATACCAATAACCCGACTGCGTCAGAAAGAGGGTAATGTTGTATGTATGTTTGTTTGTATGTATGTCCATTTCTTGGCCTGTGCTACAGCCCAAACGGTTTGACGGATAGTGACGTGTGACATAGGCTTTAACTTTTAAAAAAATGGCGCCTGGAAATAGAGGAAAAAGAGGGAGGGACATTTTTTTTTACTATTACGACAATATGGGTATCAAATGAAAGCTAGTGAATAGACCAAAATAAAAATATACATTAATATTACTTTTATTTGACTATTTTTGCAAAAACTCATATAAGCGTTAAATTAAAAATCGGTCGGTTTTTTTGTTTTAATGTTCTGATGATGTTACTGGTATATAAAAATGAGATGGTGTGTGCCGGTTTCCCTGTTTGTTACTTACGCAAAAACCACTGGTCCGATTTACATAAAATTTTGCATAGATGTAACTTATTTATGGAGTCATGTTAGGCTGGTTATGATGCTCATATTTTGCACTATTTCTAGATGGCGACAATTTTGATGTCCCGTAACGAAGCGTGGGTACTTTAGCTAGTTTCTGATGTGAAGCATTTATAGGCGCAGGTAAATCTGATTGTTGGCGTAGCAATTTAAAAATGTCGACTATATTCATGACGGCATTACACCCTTCGGTTTGAGAGTCTCATATTTCGATATTAAATAAAAATGTAACGGTAAAATAGCAAAATTTTAATGGCATTTTTTATTAAATGCTTTGCAGCAAAGCATTATCGTAATCAATGCTTTGAATTTACTAATTGACAAATTCCCGATTTGCATACGAAGTTTATTATAAAAGCGTACACATTGACCCATAAAAGAATTGCTAATTTTGTGAAGACGAGTAACATGCACAAAATGTGAAGACTCCTATGAATCTGAAAACAGCTTTATACAACAATAAAGTAACCTTTTTCTACACAAATGTTTTCCGGCTCATTTTCTTTTCCCTTGCGTTATCAGTCCTATCCGAGAATCCCGGGGAAGTTAGATGAGGTCATTAATTCTAGTGACATTGATCTATCAAGTAATAAACTTTGGGTATGCACTTACAAACATCCGACATATAACGGAAAAGTGCTATATAAAAATATTATAAAGAGGAAATATTTGATTTTTGTTTGTTTGCATTGAATAGGCTCGGAAACTACTGCACCGATTTGAAAAATTCTTTTACTATTGGAATCCTACATTATCTCTGATGAACATAGGATATGTTTTATAAGGGAAAAAAAGGAAACCGTCTGAAAATTTCAATAATGTAACCCGATGTATGAAAAACTATGCGTAGCGAAGCACGGGTAGTTCAGCTAGTGAAATATAAACGAAATGATTTTTTTATCTTAAACTTGCTGAAGTACAGTCACGAGCAGAAATATACATATAACTATGGGCACGTCAGCAAAATTATCTGTCCCAAGAACGTGTTCAATCATATATGTCTGCTAGAGAGCAGCAGTTTTGCTGCCCTGGATATCTATAAGCAACTTCTTGTAGACCTGCGTGTATATCTATAAGCAACTTCTTATAGATCAAGGGTCTTATTTAAAGTCTATCACAGATGCGTTGCTACTTCTCAGGACTGAAATGATCGTGATGAGTGACCACTTCCACATTATAAAAAACTAGCTGACGCGTGCCCACTTCGTTGGGCTTTAAAAAATGTTGTACCTACATACGTAAACTTTCTTCCCCAATTTATGTTCTTAGAGGTTGATTTTCAAAAATGGTGAAATACCTAATTTATTATTTCTACCCATAAAGCCAGATACTAAGTCTCATAGAGCTTGCTACAAAATTAGCGGACTTTCATACAAACTTTTAACCTATATTTAACGCCCTTAAGTGTTGAATTTCTAAAATTTCTTTGTGATCGCTAATTTGCGCCATAAAAGGAACCTCTGTGCCAAATTTCAAGGTTCTGCATATAGTAGTTTCGGCTGTGCATTGATATATAAGTCATTGAGTCGGAATTGCCTGTTATATATATAGATAATCCTTATTTAGGTAATTTAATACTACACCCGACCTCCATTCCTCACAAAATCAATAATAAATATAATCAAAGCCACAGAAAAAATGTAAAAAGCAATGTTACAAAACTAAAAGAAGGCAAAACTTCGTAACTGCCCAAAGAAACGAAAAATAAGATTAGTTGAATTACAAACTTTTGGCGGTAAGCCGCGAGTATAATATCGCCGATTATTGTATAAGTTTCTTGCAAATCTTGTTTATCCAACTTTGCCTGTTCCAGAATTTGTTGTATCATACTTTTATAAACATTTTTATCGATATTTAACACTTACAATGCAATACTAATAAAATTGTAAAACTGAGTACATTTTCCTCTCACGCGGGGGCGTGCATGCGTCCGGTTCTTTAAAATTACCACTTCATGAAGTAAGTCTTGATGAAGTATGAAGTATGAATGTACTTCATACTTCATCAAGACTTACCAAGACGTGCCAAGTATACGGCTCCGTGTATTCGACCGATACAATTGCAAAGCGTTAGTGCGCAGTATGCTCCTGCGGAGGTAACTAGGTTTCGCGCCTGGCTTTGGACAATCAATTGAACACGTAATAATAAGTGGTGGATTGTAATTTTCGCGTGTGGTTTAGTTTGTTCGACGGCGTTTATTCGGAGCCGTGATTTTGTTTTTCTTTTTTAAATAACATTTCAGTTTGGAATTTTTTTTGGCCACTCATGAGCATTTATACTATATATTTATAATCGGCAGTGAATGTTTTAAACTACCGTCACTTGGATTTTGGAATTTTCCTGTCATGTAAGCCTCACGCATGCATGACACGAATATACTACAGCTTTTTACTTCTTGCCGATAAGAAACATTTGGACATAAGCACGCGTGACATGGAAAACTCCCTTAATTGAACATTAATCATAATCTGGTCACTAAGTGTTTTAGGGTTCCGTACCCAAAGGATAAAAACAGAAGCCGACTAATGTAAAAACACCCAGACCCAAAACAGAAATCTAAACTCACCAATCACATTTCTGTTTGGCCGGGGATCGAACACGGGACTCACTGCGTATGAGACCGGTATGATGACCGCTTCGCCACGCGGGTCATCAAATCGTCAATATATCTCCAGTATTACAGATTATTTTCGTTTGTTTAAATTATTTTTTTTATCTATGAGTGTAGAGGGTGTAAGGAAAGTCTGTACTGTTTCACACCTATATTAAACTATATGAAAATATAAAGTATAATACAATAAAATAACGTGAACGAAACATTATGTCTTCTTCCGAGAGTAAAAATAATACCTTTTTTTTCCTGTGTCAATCACTAAAATATTCTAAATTTATAAAATTCGAAAATAACTTTTTAAAGAAAAATGCATATAAAATGAGGTCGCCACAAGTGTATCGAAAAACTTATCAATACTTGCTTTAACGCTGAAATAAAAAGGTAGTCTTGAATATATATTTTTCGTTTTATTCAATCCCATTAAAGTTCATCATTCCATTTTATGTTCAGTGTCGCGACTCAAACATGCGATTATTCACTAAATCCGTCTACAAATATAAAAATGCTATTTCACAGAACACGTAAACATAGTATTGACCTTAAATTAGACTTGAAACCATGGTCAATGAGATTTACAATCACATTTTCTCTGAATTTTCGCCAGGTTGTAGAACCAGTGTAGCTCGACCGGGGAAGTACCACCGCCACACCTATTTCTAGCGTGAAGCAGTTCTTGCGGGAGGTGGAAGCGTGTAGTGCCGGCTCACTTTTATATGAGGCGACCATCTCAGTCCTCGGACCAAGCGTAACCAACTTCATATAGAACCCGTGTTCTATATGAAGTTGCTTACAAATGTCCATGAGTGACAGTAACCACTTACCATCAGGTGGGCTGCTTGCTCGTTTGCTACTTCACGTTTACTAAAAATGGCGCCTGTAAATAGGGGAAGTAGGGGAGAAGGGCGACTTTTTTACTATTACGACAATATAGGTATCAAATGAAAGATAGTACATAGTACATTCTGAAAATATACATACTATAATACTTTCACTTAAACATTTTCACAAAAACTTATATTAAACGTTAAATAAAATATGTTGAATAAATGAATAAATAATGAACAGAACAAAAATATGTTTATAGCAGTCGGGTTCCTTGTTTTAATGTTTTTAACAATGTTATTAGTTATCAATTCTTGGTCAATTCGAAAATTAGAATTATTTTATGTATCTAAAAATATTTACAAAACAAGGCAGCTAATTACGAGAGTCGTCAGTGTCATTAGGCACGCAGCGTTACTTGACACCGCGCTGTCCGCTCTAGCACTCTCGTGCGACACTCGACTTGCCCACAGCTAAATACTGAGGTTGTTTGTTGGGTCTAGGAGAGAATTCGCGAATACATTTAGGTAAGAAAGTGTAGAAATAGATCACAATACTTTTATACTATATGCCTATATCATCGTCGAGGTATCTTTGGTAGTTTTTGCATACGATTTTTGTAGTTTATCTTTGCATTATATTATTATTTACATTATATAATATTTATATTTAGTCAGATCTATCTTTGGAAATTTTGGCATATATGTAGCTCATAAGCTACTGAAAAGGGACTATTCTATGAACGTACTCACTTAACGTAGGAGGAGTACCAAACGAGCATGCAGTCCATCTGATGGTAACTGGTTACGGCCGCCCATGGACATGTGAGCAACTTCCTATAAAACAGGGGTGGTACCTGTAATCAAGCACGAATGCATTGCTACTCCTGAGGATTACAATACCTAATATATAAGTGAGCCGGCAACCACGCCTATCCAGCGAATTGCGAGAACTGCTTCACGGAAGATACAGGTGTGGCGGGTTCTACCATTTGGGTAAACTGCGGTCGTTGAGCATTACCATCATGCCAGGTGACTATTTGCAAAACTCCATTGAGGGAAGTTCATGTCCAACAGAAGTAGATAACAGTCTCAAAGGGCTGGATGGAAGGACCTCTCAAATCAGATCAGTGCTTTTCGAGGAAATCTAAATGACTTGAAATTCATTACTTTAAGAGCACTAAATGCAATTTAATTGGGCTGTAAAAAGACGGGAAATGCAAAGAGCTTCTTGGAGTAAGAAGCTTTTTGATGTAAAGCGAAGTCGTAAACTTTATTGACTAAATGCCACTCTTGTTTTAGCATTTAAACACATTTTTGCAAATTAACAATAGGTTGGGTCATTTACGTTATTGTACGACAATAGTATGAAAGTTTGGTCATACTTATACTTAAAAAAGTCGTACCTAAATATTTCAAACAGTGTCACTATACGACAAATTATCAAATTTCTGCAAAAATGTCAAAAAAAGTAAAAATCTATCAGAGAAAGTGGCAAACAAAATGACATGCCCCGTGATGCTAAGTACATAGTTACTCCCGTCCATGGACGTCTGTAAGCAATTTTATATAGAACAGAGGTTCTTTTTGAAGTCGATCGCCGATGCGTTGATTATTCCAAGGACTAAAATGACATCATATATAAGTGAGAAGAGCTGCTTCATGCTAGAAATAGGTGTAGTGTCACATCTGAGAGTTCACTAAAAAAAGAGCACTCAAAGGTGTATGAAGTCTACCAATTCGCACTAGGCCAGAGCGGACTACGGCCTAAAATTCTCTCATTCAGAGAGAAAACCCGTTCCCAGCAGTGGGCCAATAATTCGCACATATATGAGTAAGTAAATATGAGTAAGATTCCGTGAGATGTTCACGTTTTAGTCGAGGGAAAGGGTTTATGACGGTGAAATTTTAAACTCATATTAGCTAAGGCCCGAAGCTAAACATGAACGGGGTTACCATTACAAGCTCTCATTTATTTCAAAATATTCGCGCACACGCTCGGCACGCTTCAAAATAATGAACCCGCCGTTCAAGCGGGATCGCCACTGACACTATAAACAAGCAAAATAATACTTCGAAACACATAGTTAGGCCTTTACGTTGCGTCCTTAGGATAAATTGCCTGAAGTTTAAGGCAGGTTACACGTACACGACTTTTAGAAGGCGTTGACCAAATAATATCTATATTTAAAGAAATAAACGATTTTTACACTCATAGCCCCCGCAGTAGGATTTTCTCCTGTGCCGTGGGTGCCATGAACACACAAAGACGAATACACAAACACCCAGATTCAGAACAGAAATCTATACTCATCATTCATATTTCTGACCGGCTGGAGTCTGGCGAATCCGGGACCCACTGCGCGTCAGACCGATATGGTGACCGCGTATAGTCCATTTATTGATCTAGGCTATGGGCTATATAACATGGCTAACATGGCTATATATGGGATCGCAGCACCTTGATTGATGATCCGAGCGGAGCGGTCACCGTACCGGTGAAACACAGTGGTTTCCGGGTTCGATCCCGGAACAGACATTTATTCGAATGAAGAATTTAGACTCTTGTTCTGGGTCTGTGTCTAAAATTCCTTTTATATGTCCATAACTGTTTAACATGATGTGGATTGCATGCTCGTTTGCTACTTTTATAAAAAAGTCTACCTAAAGTTAAGTGATCACATTTTCCATCATCAACATTGTAAGTTATCAGTTTTACGATGTTAAAAGCTTATTAACCGACTTCCCAAAGGAAGAGAGGTTACCTATTCGTCACGTATTTTTTTTATGTATGTTCGGGCATAATAAGCTTATGTATTTCGGGAAGGTAGCCGTTGAATTCTGAAATAATGCAAACTTACTCCTCCCTGGAGTCTAAAAGTCTAAGAGATATTTTAGTGGTTGTTTCGTTCAACTAGTAGTGTAGTGTACACTGATTTCTCAAAAGCATTTGATAAGGTAAACCATACAATCTTACTCGACAAATTACGTGCATATG
>DWNE01007785.1:0-11989 GCA_018249875.1 Cecropterus toxeus | reverse complement strand
TATACTTGTAGAACATAGATTCGTCGTTGTAATCTAACAAAATAGGTTGAGCGCCGACTTCGGGACTACGTACTATGGACTGTGTATGTAAGAAACAAACATATATTTATTTTATTTTTTTCTTTTGGTGACACTGAAGTCGGTTTCTAGTTTTTGTTAAAAAGTTTTATACGTAGTGACGTATGTTTCGAAATTACTTATACGTATATTAGGAGTCTATATAGTAACGCAATCTATAAAATATGCTATAAAACCCGATGATATTCTCTTTGCCTATAAAGAATTTCTCTATGGCACTCGACAACGAAGTGCAAGCTTGTTCTGCGAGAGCTTTCAAGTGACTTGTTGTATAAGAGTTCAAATTGTAGCTTTTATCTCTAAAAATATTGTATCATACTTGAGTATGTACGCTGCTTGTAATTAGCATCCTTGTCGAGGAAATCGTGGAAGATACGTAGATACGGAAGGTGCGTTTGAAACGGGTCTGGGTCTTTATTTGTCTTTATATATATAATTCTTTTGGCGTTTGTACGAGTATGACAATCCTGAACGGCTGGGCATACATGATAATATTTTTTTCATGTGTTTGCAGGTGGATCCGAGAATGGATCAGATTCACAATTCGAGTCAATTTAATGTATGTAAATATATTTATTGCTTAGTTTGGTGGTTCTTACTATAAGTTATAGGTATTGGTATTGTTTCTTTTATTTTCTTATTTATAATTAGAAACAGACTTAGAATCCCTGTTCTATTTCAAGTTGCTTACACATGTACATGGGCGGCAGTGATCACTTACCAGCAGGACTAAATGCTCATTCGCTTCTACATTCTGATAAAAAAGTTGTACACGAATATTTATTTTTATGGCAAAACTCTTCGCCTCTTCGACCCCATGTATTAAATTTTTAATCAGAAATCGGCTCCTGAACTTTCTGAATTACGGTTGACATTGTTTTTTAGTAGGTTGTTATTCAGACAACATCTTTGCTATTATATCGAACGTGCGGCGTTGTTAGGAAATGTTATTATGTTGTTTAAATAAACTAGATTATACACATGCTACAGGTTACCAGGTGGTAGAACCAATGTAGTTAGAGAGAAGTACCACCGCCGCACCTATTTCTAGCGTGAAGCAGTTCTTGCGTTTCGGCGAAAGGGTGTGGTTGCCGGCTCACTTATTAGGTGACCATCTTAGTCTTCAGGAGTAGCAACGCTGTGATCGACTTCAGATAGAACCCCTGTTCTATACGAAGTTGCTTACAGACGTCCATGGGCGGTAGTCACTTACCATCAGGTGAACTGCATGCTCGTTTGCTACTTCAGTCCGGTAAAAAATAAACAAAACACCCGGCTGCTTAAAAACTATTGCCTAAATTTAATTTAACACTTTTTATGAGTTCCTGGCTAAATAGTAATACATAAAAGTATTAAAACATATATATTTTTTTAAATGGTCGATTTACCAGGTTGCTTTTCTTTCACATATATGTGATGATAATAAAGAAAACACCCCTTTCACCCTATTTCCCCAATTCACAGGTGCCATATTTAAAAAATATATAGCTTATGTCTTGGCTGCTTGTCTTTTAGCCGCTGTATAAAATGATCCATGACTGCGTTGTAGAGCCTTTAAAATTATAAACGGCGCATGAAAACATAGTTATACGTTGGTGCAAAGTTCCAAACACATTGCAGTTTGAAGGGTTGAGCTTAAACGTTTCTGCGTTAAGAGGCGTTCGCGAACGCAGCCCTTGCACTGGGTACCTGTAAAACTTTTATTTATATACCTTTACGCCATATTTTTTCCGACTGCGTCAAAAGGATGGTAGCGTTTTCGATCGTATGTATGTATGTATGTATTTATGTATGTATGTATGTATGTATGTATGTATGTATGTTTGTATGTATATACATTTCTTTGGCACGCGCTACAGCCCAAACGGCTTGACGGATTGTGGCGTATGACATATCATTAGAATCATCTTAGTTTGCATAGTGACATAGGTTATATAATTTTTAAAAAAGTGTCCCTGGAAATAGAGGAAAAGGGGGAGACCATTTTTTTTCTATTACGAAAATATGGGTATCAAATGAAAGCTAGTAAATAGATCAATCTAAAAATATATGTATTGTGATACTCTTACTTGACTATTTTGACAAAAACTCATTATAAAATACAACAACCACACGCGATTATATAGCGCGGCTAAATTACTGAACGGATTTCAATCAAATTCGTACACCGTTCGCAGTTTGATCCAACTTGAAAGATAGGATAGCTTATATCTTATTTTACTGCGAATTATATATTTATTATCTGCAAGCCAATTATCTGTTAGCTCCATACGATTCCAATAGATAGCGGTATAAGGTACTGTTCGGTACAATAAAACTCGGTACATACGCGGTAAAAACATAACCCTTTCGCACTTGGGTTATTAACCCAAACATTTAATACTAAGAACCACACCAAAAAATGCTTTGCGCCCAACGAAGTGGGCACGGGTCTGCTAGTGTATATACGGGCATAATATAGGGTGTGACGATAAGAGTGCACATTTGCGATTGGAAATAAAAACTTGTATTTTTTAGTAATTTGTGATATTTATATTGCATTACAAAGACATGTTCCGATTACGTATGGTTAAAAAAACCCGCAAATGGGGGGCCATGCATGGCGGTGGATAAGCCAAGTTGTTGAGCACGATGCCGAATTGATGCGTTCGGGTTTTCGACCACACTCTCATTCACAACAGCAATGTTTCTAAGCGATCTGCCGATACGTCGACAGACAGAAGACTTAATATCCACAATTGATTTTTTTTTGACAACTCTTCGAATTCGAGTCATTAGGTGCATTTTCTCGACCAAACACGAACTTTGCGAGCGGTCTCAGCATAACATTCACCATTTTTACAATGAGTTTTTACAATGGTAACACGTTTTTCTTTTGCTTAACGGTTCATTTTTATTAATCAGAATAATCATAAGTGACAACTGTAAAATTTCAGTGTTGTAACATGCACGGAAAAAATACACAAAATTTTAATAATGCATTCCTATTGAGACACCCTATATATAGATGGATGTAATATAATTATAGAAGTATGTACCTACACCTTGAGTCCTCGTGCACCATTCGAAAGTTTAGCAACTACTCCACATATTTGGAACTCTGAATTTGCGGGTAAACAGAAGCCAATGAAGTTGTAAGCAGAAGCCTATTTATACCCTTAAAGGTTACGAGAATTTCATTCCAATCAGTTAAAAGTTTCCATGATTGAACTATACACACAAATAGATAATCAAAAGTTAAAACAGATTCATACTATTTATATTTTGATATAGAGTTAAAACAATACAACATTTCAGTTTTATTTACTTTTAATTTCTCCATTTATTAGGTCTAACATCTTAACTAAATGTCGGCGCTAAACGTCACTGATAGACCTAAAACCTCACCGTAATAAAAATTTACGAACTGCCTAGATTCAGGTTTCAGTTTACACAGTGACCCCACCTTGCGACCTTCGGTTGTGGCCTCCCAGACACTAGGGGTGACGATTCTCGAAAAATCAATTTTCAAATCGATTCATTGAAGTCAACAAAATCGATTAAATATCGAGTATCAGAATATGGATTTCTCAAAGTTGATTACTATTTATTTTATTGCTGCTCTGGAAATACATCGGTGAAAAAGGAGGTCAGCTATCCATACCACACAATAGTTCGGTCGATGAAAAAGAACAAAAGATCAATATGAAAAGGCAAATTTTACGTAACAACAACAGAAACCTCGAATCTCGATTGTCTGGTATCTGATTTTGATCCACTATCGATTCTGATCAACTTTTAACAGATGCTTAATTTATATTAATAATCGATTCTTCAATTAATCTGTCTCACATCGCCACCCCTACCAAACATAAATCCAAGTACAATTAAGTCCACCAAACTTGACCTCTATTCCTATGTCATAAAATCCATTATCGCGTGTTTCAGCTAAATAGGTTTTGTATCGACATTTTCTTTGAGGTGAAAAACTGTCCAAGCAGTTTGAAAAGACATGATGTATGAATAAAAATCCTTTTGTACTTAAACCGTAAATCAATCAGTCGGTAAACGGGGATTTATGAGCTTAGTTTACGACGAATGCGGACAGAATTATAATAATTACGGGTTGTTTATTTAACAAAACCAGAGATAATCAATTGGTACAGTTTCCCTTATAAATGGGCTTTGTTTTAATCTTATGCAAATAGTGTTTAGTGCAGCAGTTTTCGAAGTCGAACTTCTTTATTGACCTGTGTTAAAAAATTGCCGTCACATTTTCGTGTTACGCGTCACATTTTTGTGTTAAGCGTCACATTTTTTGTTACGCGCCATTATAAAATAAAAACCACACAAATGCCACACTGAGTCTTCAAATGGCCGACCTGAGCAGTTAGGGCTCAAATCCTATTTGCTATGGTATGAGTACTCATGTATTATTCCAGTTCATAAACTGCTATCTTTATGCCACATTTCAGGGAAATCTAAACATTACTTTATGGGTAAAGAAGTAACAAACACACATACATACTCACAAACATATATTTATAATATTAATAACAAACATATATTTATAATGTCCATGTCGATAGCCAATTTAGTTAATTAACTCGCCTTTGTATTCAGGTTCTCGTATACTGCAAAAGGTTTGAATAAATAATTTAATCAGCTAACAGTAAATGATTTGTAAAAGCTTAGTAGTAGTCGGTCTTGTACTGGCGACTACAGTATTTCCTTTAAGAGGGTTGATCAGATGAGAGAACATTCAAAGGATTCGATAGTAAAATAAAACCGACTAAGTGCAAGTCAATCTTGCGTACGGAGGGTTCCGTATCTATAAAACGTCAAAAAAGTTCAAAAAAAATTAAAATATGTTGTTATAGTTAAACATTAAAATATGTTGTTACAGCAGCAACAAAAAACATCATCTATGAAACTTACAACTGTCTAGCTATCACGGTTCGTGCGGTACAGCCTGGTGACAGACAGACAGACGGACAGCGAAGTCCTACTAATAGGGTCCTGACTTTACCCTTTGAGTAAGAAACCTAAAAAAGAGGTATTTCGATAAAAGGATGCAGTCATATTTGAGAAGGACGAAAGGGTCGTAGTAATTCAAAATTTTATAATTTAAGCCTTTGTATGACATTTTCTAATGTAATGTAAAGTACAATTACATTATATTTTATTATATCTACTTAATGTAACTTTGTAACTTATTTTTAATATGAAGTAGCAAAGGAGCATGCTGTCCTACTAATGGTAAGCGGCCACTGCCACCTATGGACATTTATGATCAAACCCTGGATAGCATCTTACCTGAGGTTAGCTACGCATGAGCTTCTACTGGGGACTAAGTTGTAACGCCTCGGACAAGTATATATCCATATAGATATATATTTACTGGGTTGTCCCTGTAGTACTGGGACCAGAATAGGGCTACGGTATCCCCTGCCTGTCGTAAGGCGACTAAAAGGGGGCTTTCGGGGTTGCGGACGGCACCAGTGGGAACTAGAACCGTCCAGTCAATGTCTCCGGGAAGGACGGCATGTGTGATCGCATGCCGTCGTAAACACCTCCGTCGCACCTGTTGATGGTGTCTCCCTCGGTAAAGAAAAACAAAAAAGGTACTTATATACTTGGTGTAATATGTAAGGTATGTACATCGGCCCGCGTAGGGGCGAGGTCTCAGTCTGATTGATTTCTCCTTTGCAACGCAATTATTTTCTACTGAAAAGCTTCAGTAATTTACTTGCTTACGCTATTGAAATATAACTTTTTTATGACTTCTGACCTATTTATATCTTTGTGTTATTTAAATATGTAAACTGCGCGTAAGGAATAACTTGAATTGCCGCGCCTGTACGTATGTATGCTGTGTCTGTCGTACAATCATCGCATATTGCGTTGTTGTATTACATTCTTATGAATAAGTATATAACTACGAATGTTCAAAGCAAAATACTGCACCTCTAAAGAGCGAATCCAAGGTTTTCAAAGACGATAAACCAATCTGCATAAAAGAGTTTCATGTGCCGTGCCAAAAAAAAGGAAATGAAAGACACTATTTCCATTTTTGATATTTTATTGTATTTAAATCATAAACGCTATTTCCACTTTTTAACATTCTAATGTATTTAGTATCCATCACCTGTACTACCAAGATTTAAGAAAAATTAAGACGTAAAGCCTGTTTAAGAATTAGATATACTCGTATAACTAATTGGAAAATACCCTTTTGGCGCGGTCGGATAAAAGACGGCCCATGATATTACCGTGATCGATTGCCGTGCGCGGCGGTCTCTATACTGGTCTAATAATCTGTGGGTTCTGGGTTCAATCCCCGGCAAGACCGATATCTGAATAATGAATTATTATTTCTAGGCTGAGTGTTTGTATATTAGTCTTTGTGTTTGTCCAAGGCGTCATTCTAGTGTAGATCATTATCGATTACTAGCTGTGCCACGCCGTTTCACCCACGTTTATTAGAGAACGATCTATTAAAACAAACAAATATAGCCTAAAGCCTTCCTCGATAAATTTTCTATTCAACACAAAAAAAAAGTCGAACAGGTAGTTCCTGAGATTGAAACAAACTCTACTGCTTTATTATATTAGATATAGATTGAATCGTGAAAATAAATTGTATTATCTTACTTAATAAGCTAATTTAACATACATAGTGTCGAATGCTGTCTTACGTAGGGATAAATTCATAATTTTTATAATATTCTATTATCAAACTTGAATCCAATCCATTCAATAATAAGTAGCACTGCCATCCAAGAAGCTGTAATCAAAGCAATATAAGATTAGACTTGCCTCGGATTGACCTCAGATGCTTGCTACCCAAGGACTATGAAATGAAATGTCATTATTTTGTATAGGCTTACGGGGGCACTTCCAAATTGTTATTTACAATGTTTTTTCACAATACCACCGGATCGGAAGATGACCTCAACTGAGAAGATACGGCAGAAACTCAGAGGGTTTGACTGTTTTCTGTGTAAAACTTTGAAATTTTTTAACCATCTTGTTTATTACATGGACAATAAAAAACTAGCTCCACTCCAGTATATTGCCTTATATTTGATTACACATGTGGCATGTCTGGCAAGATACGCTACATTTTGGCAATTTAATTAATTGCCAAAATGTAGCGTATTGAAATATATATTATTATTTAGTCCCAAGATGCTTTGTCTTCTATGTATTTTATAATATGCTTTGCGGCAAAGTTTTATCTTAATTAACGCTTTGAATACACGCTTTCTACACTTACTCGCTTTCTACACTTATAGCCCCAAACTAGGATTTTCTCCTGTGTCGTGGGTGCCATGGATACACAAAGATGAATACACAAACACCCAGACCCAGAATAGAAATCTAAACTCATCATTCATATTTCTGTCTGACCGGGATCGAACCCGGCACCCACTGCGCGTCAGACCGGTATGGCTACCGCTCCGCCACGCGGGTCGTCAATGAATTTACTAATTGACAAATTTCTGTTTTCCATTGGAAGTTTATTATAAAAGCGAAAAATATGTTAGAATGTCTTAATTATGTCCTCTTGCCTCTCATTTCAGACCAGAACACAACTGCCCTACACTTTACCTTAACTGCACCAAAAACAGTACAAAATCAAAATAATTCCTTGCCTAAGTTATCTATACCTAAATAGGTACAAAGTTCTTCCTAACTCCCAAGATAGTGTCTAATTCCCTACTTACTAGTTACTTATCACTTGGCAACGTTTGCGCCGTGAAGTTAATTAAATTGTAACTTATAAGGGTTAAAACCCACCTCTTTGCTTCTACTAAGCAACGTTTAAAATGTTGCGTGTAAATAGTTCTATTCGTAGTTTGCCAGGTAGAACCTGTATCGTTCCTGTAGTTCCGGATCAGAATAGGGCTACGGTATCCTGTCTGTCGTAAGAGGCGATTAAAAGGGGCTTCCGGAGTTGCGGGCGGCAAGAATGGGAGCTCGAACAATTTAGCCAGGTAACCCCGAGAAGGACCGCGGTATGTGTAGCCGCATACCGTCGTAAAGAGCAGACCCTCACCTGGGTGGACGCGATGGGGCAATGCCTTCAGAGGACTCCAGTTGTGTTCCTTTGGAAATCCCGTAGTCCAAATCCCAGCGCCGAGGACGGTTTCCGAGGAGTTTTATTGCAGCGTCGGGGCCCTTTTGAAAGTTTACCCCTCTAGGTCAAAAAAAAGGTACAATGTATATGGTTCGACAAGGAAAGTACCACCGCCTCATATTTCTAGCGTGTAGAAATTCTTGCGTTTCTGTGAAAGTGTGTGGTCAGCTCACATTCAAATGAGGGTACTATCTTAGTTGTATCTGTAATTGACACCAGACAGAAGCACTGTTCTAAATGAACTAATTTACAAATGTCCATGGACGACAGAGACTACTTATAGTCCAGATGGGACTGCGTGCACGTTTGCTACTTTTTTTTTTTAAACTTAAACCTAACGATAAGGCAGACGGGCTACCTGATGGTAAGTAGTCACCGTTGCCTATGGACATTTGCAACACCAGGAGCGTCGCCAATGCATCGCCGGCTTTGAAGGAGAACTCTTTTCACACCTTTTTTGAAGAGCCCCATGTCATAGCGCACCGGGAATACCTCGGGAGGAAGTACAATACAATCTTATAAAAAACGTAGTTCTAGAAATGTTTAAATACTTATATGACTTCATCCGTTTACTGTTCCGTTGGTAAACACGGATGTCCTCTCAAAGTAATTGTCTACCATACTGGCCAAGAACGAAGTGCGAGACTTTAAACATTTAAGAACTTTGGAAAACCTAAAAAAACTAGAAAAATCATTGAAAACTCAGGTATGTAAGTAAGAGATATGAACATACATAGATGTGAAAATCTTATAGTTATATGGAAAAGATAAGTCTTTAAGATAATCAAAGCAAATTAAAGGGACGGTTATACGTAAAGAAACATTGGATACGTCCCTTAATCCTTATGAAAATAGAGTCAATACGAATTTACACAAGCATAATCCATACAGATACATAAATTCAACACGCATATCATGGAAAAAGTCGTTAAAATCCAAAAAAATAAGCAGCAGCCTAACAATTTACACTTTTTTCAAAAAACATCGCAATTCACGGCCCGCCGTCACTTAGCCACGCAAATTTGCCGCACAATTCTTATTTTTTACAGTACTTGTGCTTCAAATCTATCTCCAGTTACGTTTCAAACCATGATCACCCCTGACGTTTACAGGGAACAACACTCTGAACGCCCCCTCAGTTCCACCCACCCTCACACCCCCTGAAATGCCTCCGACTCGTAAAGGCGGGGGCGTAGATTTCTGCATGTTTTACGAGTACATTGAATGCAGATATTGTATTTTCGGCCACGGTATTGAAGTAATATTAAAATTTCAGCAAAATTGTGTATGGTATTACAGATTGTGGTTGTATCTTTACTTTTATAGCAGTACATACCACTACTGTGTTTCTATTAGAAGAGTAATGGACATCTACGTGAGTAGATAGTCGTTAATGGTTGTTCTTTAAAATCAATCTTTATATATTCGTAGCCCCGCACTCAAATACAAAGATAAATCAGGAAATATCTAGAACCAGAACAGAAATATAAATTCACCGTTCAGATTTGTTCTGTCTACCCGGGGATAGAACCCGGAGTCCTCTGCGTGATAGTCTTATGGCGACCGCTTTGCCACGCGGATCGTCACTTCATTGACCCACTTTAGCCTTGATTATGGTGGCAGTCGGTACCTTCTTAAATTAATCGAGTTTTACAAGTGAAAGACGTGTAGCAATAAGTTCTAGAGGAGTAGCAATTAAGTTTTATAACCTTAACAACGCATTTGTGATCGACCTGAAGACACCAATCGTTTTTGAGGTAGATTAAATATTTCTAGGGATCAATCAAAAAACTAATTAAAATAAATTTACTATTTTAACAACTATAAGTAATCTTTCTATCTATCATCCTTTTAACGTCCACTACTGGACATAGGCCTACCCTAATGGAGGTTTATGCTTATAGACGCCGCGCTTGTCATGCGTGTTGATAACCACAGTGGGTGTTAATGTTACAGAGGAAACGCTGATGCTAACAATAAAATCTATATAAATAAAAATGAATCCCTATTTCCCTTGGTCATAGCATCACACGTGAACGGCAGTACCGATTTCACAATTTCTTTGTTGTTGCGTTTGTTACTGTCAGGAGAAGGTTCTTATTAAAAGAAAACAACCTAATGGCGTTTGACAAAACTGTCAGTCTTACATATTAAAACTCAAAATTCATAGATAAGACAGGATAAAGTCTGTCTGGTCAGCTAGTATTATAGACTATAAGAAAAAATACAATGTGAAATTATATTTATGGATAACTAATATTTGTATAGTTATAGAGGCAATGTAAATCATCCAACGCGAATCTGCAGCTAGTAGAGGTATGGGCGGATATCGTAAGGTTTCCGAACTTACAGATTCTGGTAACCGTTACTTGGTTGGATTAAAGTGAAATAACTCGAATCGGTCACCTACTTAACAAATGACAAGTTATAGATATTTGATTTATTGCTTATTTACGTGATTTATTATTGTAGTTATTGATTTTTGCGTTGCTCAGGACGCCTTGATCAATGTCTTGCTTACCACATACTGTTATTAAGTAGAAATAGGTACAATAGTCGAAAGTCGCACAATAAAAGGTTCTAGCACAATGACCCTCGTGGCGGAGCGGTCACCATACCGGTCTGACACGCAGTGGGTTCCAGGTTCGATCCCCGGCCAAACAGACATCTGAATGATGAATCTAGATTTCTCTTCTAGGTCTGGGTGTTTGGGAATTCGTCTTTGTATGTGTCCATAGCACCCATGACACAGGAGTAAATCCAACTGTAGCGCTATGAGTGTAGAAAGCGTTAATGTATATGTTCTGTTAAACAATGTAAATATCCAATGAGAATCGGTAGCGAGTAGTGATGTATGAACAAATTTTGTGTTGATGTCCATTTGTAACCATTTACAAATTTGAGCCTGCAGTCCACCTGATGGTAAGCCACTGCCGCCCGTAGACATCTGTAAGCAACTTCACATAGATAAGGGGTTCTATATGAAGTCGATCAATATGCGTTGCTACTCCCAGAAATGAGATGGTCGCCTCACGTATAAGTGAGCCGGCGACCACAGCCTTGTAATGAAACAAGAACTGCTTCACGCTAGAAATAGGTTTGGGGTGGTAGGTGGTACCTCCCCGGTCGAACTACACTGGATCTACCTGACAAAAGATTCTAGTAACTATTGCTTATAAGTTAGAGCGAACTAGTATGAATCGTCTTATAACCGATATTAATAAATAGATTTCAATTCAAGCTCCAAATCTCAATAATCTACATCGCCGGCAAGTCGTGGTTGATAAAAAGATTTCTCTTAGTTATCTATAAATAACGTTTTGTGATTTTATTATTAACGCTCTATTTATTACAAATATCGAGAGGACAGTACACCCACACGCTCGTGTAAGACTTGCGTAATCTTTTGTGAGGCAGTAGGTAATACCTGATGTACCTACATTTATATGTTAAAAAATAAACTTATATGTTGACAAAGAATACATACATCTATCTTTGGCATACATACTCATAGGTACATGGATTAATACATAGGTACTCGTAGGTACATAGAGTATTTGTATTATAATCTTATTTTATTCAGAATAATCACCTCTTCATCAATTTATACAATTGATAAATTCTTATTGTACTGTATGTATGTATGTATGTTTGTATGCATGACTTTTGCACGCGCTACAGCCCAAACGGCTTGACGGATTGTGACATATGACATATCATTACAATCGTCTCAGTTTGCATAGTGACTGGAAATAGAGAAAAAGGGGAAATAGACGGGCGGGGCGAATT
>DWNE01007784.1:0-11990 GCA_018249875.1 Cecropterus toxeus | reverse complement strand
CGGCAACCACACCCTTCCACCGAAACGCAAGAAATCGGTGTGGCGGTGGTACGTCCCCGGTCGAACTTCAGTTCTACCACCTGGAAAAATGGAATGTTGCATTCACTGGACTAACTATACGTATATTTTAGCGTGGCAGATGAATATCTTTCCAGAGGCGGGCAGGAATATTTGGGATTCGAACAACGTAAATACCGACTGAGAGACCAGACCTTTTGATTATAAGAGCTTAAGTTATATGAACCTTACTTAACCGTACTTGGCAAGTTGTAGACCGTGGCGCTAATGTCCTAATTCGTACATCTTAAATCTGGTCCCAGCATTGGGACAAAAATGATCTGATGTTGATGGATAGTGATTTTGATTGTCGCATCAATCACTAGGGAAAAAGTTTGGAGAGCGTATAAATAAATACATGCGTTCTATTTGCGGTGTCGACGCGAGAGCACCGACACTTTGCCTTGGGATCTTCCGTTGCACGTGTCACAGTATTTTTAAATCACGCTGGATACAGGTTGTAACAACCTTTAGCATTTATAGGGCTTAATAAAAACGTTTATGATCCTGGAGCGTTATGACAGGGGGCTTTTGAAGAAAGAGTTTTCCGTTGAAACTGACGATGTATGAACCAGAGAATTACCTCTGGTGCTGCAAATGTGTGCATAGGCGATGGTGATCACTTCACCTATAACTATAAGTATTTCTGATTACATAGCACATTTGAAACATGAAAGAATCAGCGTGGTTCAACCGCTACACCTATTTCTTTTGTGAAGCAGTTCTGCGTTCCGGTGGAAGAATGTACATTCGATTGAAGTAGACATAGAACATGACTTACAAGTTAGCCGACATACATATGTATAAGAAGGTCATTTTTGTCCTAAGATTAATGTACAGGCAGCACGAATATTAGGAGAGCATGCTAATTGATACTGAAATTCGTTTGCGCCTTTCAGTATTTGTAAGAAGCGGCAAACCTTTAGTACAAAAATATGCAATTGACGAAACAAGAAAAGGCATAATACTGATTTATATTCATAAATGACAACTTCAAGTTCTAAATTCTACCTAAAATTTTGACTGAAATGAGTCTCAGTTGAACGACTGTTCTTCTTATCTTTAGATGTTTCTTCAGTGCCTCAGGGTATAAGCACCTAGGGCATTTTACAATTTATTGTTACTAATTTATTTCTCAAAATTGTTTCATTATAAGCGCTATATTGCATATCCCATTATAAAAAACAAAAGAAAATTAGCTTAAATGATTAGTCAAACGAAGTCAGTCATGTAAAAAAACGTCTCCACTATTTATGCATTCTATTTGTAGCGGCGCATGCGCAGCGCACGTCTACGGACTCTTCCGTTATTTCGATGCACATGTGACGCATTTTTTGTAAACTACGACACGTTTACGATTCTGTTTCCTTTATGAAGTTGTAAAAAAACTGTCGTTTTTATTAAGCGTATTTTAGTTCTTTTAATATTTTGTGTTTTAGAGGAAACAATATAAAATAAATTGATGAAGATTAATTCTTTACGCAGTTGTAGAGACAGTATAAAATGTATAAATTGATTTCATCCCTGCGGAGACGTTTTGTTACAGGGTGTAAGTATATTCAGTTTTGACTATCGTCTGAATAATAGAATCAATGTGAAATGTTAATCAACTTACTCATTAATTCAGGCTCATGACAGAAGAGTTCAAATTTATAATAGGTTTTGACAGTTCATTAGTCGTATGAATTGGTTATACATACCAAAAAATATTTATGAAAATTTCGTTTAATTTATTTTCGTTCGTTATCGGGCAAGTTAATAACTGTGTTCTACAGACAGTTCGCATTTGTGATGCGGAAAGAATTTATTATTGGAAGTATTACGTGCAACTTTTATGAATAAAGGTAAGAGTAAGTGCAAGTGTGATTAAATAATTTTGAGAAAGCGAATAATAAGATAACAAAATAACAGTGAAGAGCGTAGACAATGTTGGTATTGTTTGATGTTTTCCGATGTGTATTAATATCGTGATTTCAGTTTTTAAAATGAATACTAATTAAGTGTCGGTCTTGTTGATCTGATTGTCAAAAATGTAATAGCAGGAAAATAAAATTATTCTGTGTCGCATAGAGTCGATTAGACGAATACGAGGTTAAGGTAAGCCGAGCTTTTAATCAAAAAGATAATATATTAAATTAAATTAAGCGGACCGTTTAAATTGTAAACAAAAAGAAGTCTAGACGGTATTGATACGTGCAGGCGGTAGTATAGTAGTAGGCTAGTTGTAATTTTATCAGGTGCTAGGCGAGTGAGCAAGGAGGACATGTGGGAGCGAGGCGAGGGCCGGCGGCCGGGAGGGAGCGGGGCCGGCGCGCGCTCCTCTCGGCGCCGCGCCGCAGTCCGCGCTCGGTGCCGCCGTCGGATTGTTGTTCCTCGTCGCCGCCCACCCGCCGCATCGTGACTCGCGATCGCCTTTGTTTATCGTCGTACGCGCGTTCTCATTGACAGCTGTTTTCGGTGTGATCGCGCTGTCGCAGTGCCATTATTCTGTGTGATACCCGCGCTCGAATAAGTGTCTCCAGTCCAGTGTCCCTTAGTGTTCCTCCCGTGAGTGTAGATGGGGCGTCCCGTGCGTCCCTGAAGTGTGCGGCTCGCGTGCCTCGACTCGGCTCGGGGGCTGCGGCCAGCGTCCCGGCCATGGCGGCCACGGCCCGCCGGGAGATCGACACCGGCGAGGAGGACATCGCCGCCATCGCCAAGCAAATTTCGGATCATGCAGAAGCCATTTACCAGACTTGGAAGGCGCGCGGCCTCGCGCCCACGGAGATACTGTCGTGCAGGCCCACGCCCGGCATAAAGCTGGCCGAGAGCTTGCGGACTAAACCGAGACCGGAACCTAAGCCCGAAATAAAGCAACGCCCGGAGCTGCGCCGGGAGCATCGCCCGGAGATGATTCGTGATCAACGGCCCGACGTGCGACGAGACCAGAGAGTGGAACTCAGGCGTGATCTCGAAACTGAAGCTATGGAAATGACGCTCCCACCAGATTTGGTACCGGAGAGGAGCGGTGCGGCGTCTGGGGTTAACGCTAGACGGGCTGACCAGGCCGCCATGCGTCTCGAGGTGGCACGTGAAGAGGAGAGGCTACTTCGGGCGTTACGCACGGGTGGTGTTGTGGCGGAGCGCGGTTCGGAACGCCCGGACGTAGTGCCGCCGATATCGCTCGTAGACTACGCAAAGAGTCGGTACCAGGATCGCTTGGATACGGGAGCGAGGAAGCCCGCAGCGGGCGCTAGTGGAGAGAGACGGGCGTCTTTGGGTTCCCACGTTACCGAGGCCCGGTCGAAGTTCGAGGCGCGTGCGCGGCGGGCATCCAGCGCCGGCGCCGGCGAGCCCGCGACGGCGGGGGGCGCAGCGCCCGTGAGGCCTTTCCTCACGCGCGGATCTGTGGCTGAAAGAGTGCTTATGTTTGAAAGATGCCCCAGTGAAGCTACATTGGAACTTGCTAAACGGAAATCCCCCGCAGCCACCACATGGCGAGGACCACACGACGTCATCAATAGAGCACAGGTAAGACTTAACTTGAAGTTGACTTTAGATCATAGAATATTGATAATGGCTATTCTTGTAGACTTAATGTATATATAAACAAAAAAACAATTTGATTTAAAACATTATTAATGCATTTTAATATGTTACGGATACTCACGATATGCGGTTGTTGGAATTCATGAATTTCAAAAAACCGCATATCGTGAGTACCCGTAACATATTAAAATCTATAAATTCCGCGATAATATTAGTATTAATGCGTTGAAGGTCCCTACTACACATGAACTGGCATAAACCCATTTAGGTAACCTGTTTATCTGTTTACTTCCTATACAATTAGCTACTTCAGCCGATATATCATCCACCGTTTATGTACTTATAACATACATAAAATACAGCAAGTAGTAAGATACATTATATAAAATATTTAAATACCATAACCGTCTTTCAAATGAAACGAGACGGTTAACTTGCCTTTATTTACTTGGCAGGCATTAAAACTGTACAACTGTTTTCATAATTAATGAGTCTACAGCACAAAAGGTCGCTCGTGAAGTCGAGTAACTACTTATAATGTCTTAATATTTAAGTAAATTGTCTTATTTAGTTTCATGAAAATGGTAACGACTTATCTATTACTGTTTTTTGGTTGCACCATCTCTGCGTCATTGCAATTTTCTTAATTCAAGGTTGTACTAGGACAGATATATATAAGAGTGCTTCTGTTTATAACACCAACGCATTGTCTATACCACCCATATCTCATTTAGGGTAGGTAACATGGCTTACCGTAAATATATACGGTCCAGAAAGAGTAGGAGGTGGAGCTAAGGGTCTAAGCTTCTGTAATCAATTCCGGAAAAGATTAATGTGTTACCTGCGATCGACCACATATATACATTGCTACCTTTAAGAACTAAGTTGGAACGTCTTGTATAGTTATCTCTCCTTTCCACACCCTTCTGGTCACTGCTCTTATAAGGCTGAAAGAGGTGTGGCAGAGGTTTCCGGGTTACACCACCTTCAAACAAAACGCGTTTTTGAAATTCTTTGTTAATATTACAACAGAAACGTTTCAAGTTACAAGTAAATGTTTTAATATTTTAGTTACGAGACGAACATGTGTGCTATGAACTAGTCAGCGCTCCGTCATGTCTAAAACAGCACCTACGTATATCGTTTGTTCTGATTTGTTATGTACCTACACATACGTCGAGTTCAGTTCGTGTTTTTGTCAAAATGCCAATTCGTTGCTCGTTGAACTCTGTTCATGACATGCGGCGGACTCGCGTTGAAGAGTTTGTGGACTAGTTTCGTCAAAATGCATCCCGAAATATTCTCATCTTAGTATATAGAGCAATGCTTTACAAAGCCCCTGGAGGCTCTGGAGACTTACAGGCGGTGAAGGATTCAACGAAAATTGGGAGCATTAATCGTTAATGTTTTTCATCGATATAAAAAAAGCGGAAGAATAACTGTTGTATGCAAATTTGGGGAATTTGATTCTAAGAGTATGCAGAGACGAATTAAGTTAGGCAACCCATGGTATAGAGCGATAAAAGTCATAGCTGAATGTCTTAGTCTATGACGTAAGCTAATACTTTAGCTATGATATAGACTCTATGTCAATCGAAATTCCCATTACAAAACCATAGTGTAAAGTGTGACTTGAGATTAATCTTTGCTAACTATTCATTTTTAATCGCGGTATAAATGTTCTCTAAAAATATATTTAAGAATAATGTTCTGATATGGCTTTAAGAATACGTTATGAAAACAAGCAAATGAGATTATGTATTTGCAGGGCGTCTTTCTATATTTACTCACCAAATGAACAGATATTAATCTTGTTACATATTGCTTTTACAATATATTTGTATGTATGGGATTCGTATCATAAATTGTCGGTCTCTTTGTTCTTGAACGATACATATATAAACCTTACGATTATTAAATATGATGTTATAGTAAAATAGAGAGAACTGTTACTCAGACTAATGACTTTGAGTCTATCGTTGTTTAAGATGTTTATAACATAGCAATAGCCAACATCTTTGACTACATTGTGCTTTAAGTGCATATAGTTCGGCAACCAACGAGTTCGACGACGGATATGCAACCGTTCTTTCTTCCAAGGAAGCCGAGAGATTCATGCAATCGGCAACGATTATCATAACCATCACTCCCTTCCATTGTATAGTCTTGATCCAGCAGAGCTATAGCTCACTCAAACCTGATGAAGCTTTAAAAGGTAACAAGGACAAAAGCAACTACATCGAAACTTACTACTACTACTTTGAAAAACCTCTCGCTGGATCTTCAAAGTAGATCCAGTGGCAGGCGGCAAGCCGTCTGCTAGTGGTTGTCATTTAATTTGTCTAGCAGAGAATTTAACGGCTTGCGCGGCGCTGTCGTCTTCCGCCTGCATCATCCATGTTGTAAAGAGAAATAATTAAATCTGCGTATGGCGTTTTGCTGTAATGAAGGATAAGCTTTTGTGCACTTTGATTTTTTTCTGATTTAAGTAATTGAACTTCAATAACATTCATACAGGTATACTATTATTCATAGTATATTTATATCAAAATATAAACAAACAAATTTTATTTTTAGGCAACTAATTATATTAACAGTTTAAAAAAAATGTAAAAGAATATAATTTGTCGGTTGAAAAGTGATATTTAATTACACGGTGACTTGTTTTAATAAAATAATAGAAATATATTATAGGTACCTATATAGCCCATGTTACTTTCTAAATTGAGGATATATATACTAACATACATACATATATACATACATACGCTCGAAAAACATTGCCCTCCCTCTGACGCAGTCGGGTAAAAAGGCAAAATTATGCTAACGGGAAACAAATTAAACGGCAAATAAGCATCGTTCAGAAGCCCTGAGACAGCAGTTTAGCCAGACCTTAAATTTACATGTACACATGAAGATAGATTACAAAGGGTTAAAGTGCTTGAATATCTGTGGCGCTACGTTGTGGTGTCTCAACAATTGAGTTTCACAGACAATGGCGGTTGTGACGAGTAAACAACAGCATAACATGTCCATTGTTCGTCTTGTATTAAAGTTGACTTTGAAGTTAGCGAGGTGAGACAAGTATGTAGAGAATTTACGACTTCCGACGGCCACGAAACATACTTTAACGCTGTAAGCGAAATTCGACAAATTTTGTTAATATTTGCAGCGAATTTTCATGGTGCTGTAAGATCAGACACATTTGTTTTTGATGCCAAACGTTTACGTCTTCAGCATGTTTCGCGATCTTTGGGTTATATGTAAAGAATAGACTCGATCGTCTTGACTTTGTATTTTTTTTTTACAAAGAATAAGATCCAAAATGGCGATTTCGTATGTTTCGTACAAGATCGAGCGCGACGTGAATATGTTGTTTTTTTTTGGTTAAATATTTTTTTGAAGAACAGTTTGTGGTATATCAAATGATGTTCTATAAATAATTTTTGAACCTTTTTTTTTAATTGTCAAAATAAAATCCAGTATACGGAACCCTATGACTCCGCCGTCCGTCTGGCTGTCTGTCCGTCTGTCTGTATCGTAGGAACGGTCATCCATATTTGAATCTTGGACCCATTATAGGTAAACGTAAACGTACCTTAATCTTCACATAGTACATCAGTGTTCTTGTAGAGCTGTAAAATTAACTTAAATATTATATAATTAATAATTCTTACATACAAACAATGGGACACTAATGGGTAATTGATGAATGTCTCAAAATAAATCATGTGTACTCAAGTATTATTGTACTGGTAGTATAAGGAAAATATTATGTAGTCGGCGTTTGACGTAATTCTTACTATACTCTTGATGTACTTGTATTCAGAGAGGATATGCAAAGATATATCATATCAGTAAATATTTATTAGCTAAGTGCAAAACAGTTTAGAGCATTTTTCAAAATTTTAGTCATAACTAACTCTGTAGAGTTAGTAATAACTAAAATTTTCGGGGCTGCATTTCAGTGTGATGAATTAGTTCCTGAATAAGTTGTCTTATAATTTTGTTACCCAGCTGGATGAGGAGGAGGATAATGTTTTTCGAGCGTATGTATGTTTGTTTGTATGTTTGTGCATTTTTTTGCGCGCGCTACAGCCCAAACGGCTTGTCGGATTGTGATGTTTGATTGCTTGCAGAGTGATATTAGGCTATATATTTTTTTAAATGGCGCCTACAAATAGGGGAAAGACAGGGGGAGCGATGATTTCTTTATTGCGACAATATCGGTACCAAGTGCGAGCTAGTAACTAGACCATTCTAAAAATATAGGTATATCATAATAGGTACTTTTACTTGTTTAAGATTAGTAGGTAAAGTATAAACAAATAATATAATTTAGACAACGTAGCTTTTGAATGGTAAAGGCTAGTTAATATTGTGTTTATTTTAACATCTTCCAAAAGTGAAAAGGTTATGAATCTCAAACAAATGTAGTTAACGATAAAATCAACGGGAAAAAGCAGTTTGTTCTCATTGAATGGACATTGTTTGAAATTTGCTATAGTGATTATTATACATAATAGACAGGAAAGCAAATGAGAAACAAGACTCATGTCTGACAATGGATCTAATCCCTTCAAATCAGAACGAAGTAGGGTTTAACTCTGTTGTTACATGGCGGAAATAGATGTAGTGTTGTTGAAGACCTTTATTATTATTAATCCAACATTTTTTATTATTTTTCCTCGAGTGGGAAACCTTCAAAAGTTAGTCGACACCGTGGTAGCGACGCCGGGTTATGTGGGACTTTTACTGCACTAAAACACCCCGGTGGCGTCCTCAAAGCTGCGTAGAGGACTTTGAACGGAATGCACCCAGTGGCTTCCTAGCGTGATACCCTTTGGCTCTTTGTTTGTGAGTATTAGCGCTTACCGTATATTCTATTATTTACTATGGCATGCGCCACCATCTTTTTCAGGGTTGCTTGGCTGGACGTTTCGAGCTCTCACTCTTTCTGCCCGCAACCTCGGAAGCCCCCATTTAGTCGCCTCTTACGAAACGCAAGGAATACCATAGCCCTATTCTGGTCCTGCTACCATGCTACAAGGGCCCAACCACCTAACCTTTACGTAACCTTTGTCTAAATTGAGGCGTTTTATCTGGTTACAAACACTTGATTGGGCAAACACAATTTCGCCCGTCGCGTGTTTGAACCGCCAATTGTGTCAGTAATTGCTAGTCACGAAACAAATTACTTAACACCGCCATCGCCCGTAAGATTTGACACAAACATGCCGATTGTTCTAATTGAAACGCACTAAATTTAGCTTTGAGGAAGTTGTTTTATGTACGAGAAGACGCGACACTTGTACGAAGATTTTTAAATTATTTACAGGAGTAGCAACTATTAATGAATCTGTAACCAACTTCAGGTAGGGTGGTCTTATGTGAGGCGAATTACAAATGATTTCACTGATCGATTGCGGTCTTTTTTTCCACTTTATTTACATAAAAAAAGTCAAAAATAGAGGAGATTCTTTAAATGAATGAAGACATGATATTAAAATGTCATAACATTTAACAAACATATAAGTATATGTAGCTTACATAACTATAAAACTGTTAGTTAAAAATGTGCTCAGTTTTGTCGGTTTTTAATAGCACTAATAGCAGAGGGAGTGTCTCTCATCTCGTGAGCATCATAAGAAACGACTAAGGGTCGAAATCTAGAAAAGGGCAATAATGTCATGCTTTGTAACATGTGTAACAACACCCACTACGTTCACCAATACACATGTTAAGCACGGTACCTATTGTCCAAACCCTCCTTTAAGAGGGGGTAATCTGTTGGACATATAGGCCATAATTATGTCCAACAGATAAATAAGCTGAAGGATGAAGTTAAAAATTAGATGTTTATATTATAACTTATAATAAGTATATATATATGATTCACACATTTTTGTAGACCTGTTCCCTTTAATGAGATACAGAATTATAAACATGCCAAATTAATATCTAGTCCACCATAACATATGTCGTATAAATAGTTTATTAATTTTTATTGCTGCTTATACGTAAAATTTATTTCAAACGGCGTTTTACAGTAAAACAGCATTAACATAACTGATAACTGTCTGCTTTGAAATAATTTATGGGCTTTCTTTAGGAAAAGCCCATTTGTAGAATTAAATTTTAATTAATTTGTTGTTGGAATTTTAATGAGAAATTTTCGTTTCATTTTCGTTTTTTACATAAGATTGTGGTGTCTGCCTCTCATATATATCTGTATATAGAACAAGGGTGCTACCTAAAGCCTTTTTTTGCTCTCGAGAGGAAACCTTCAAAAGGTACCTGACATTGTGGGAGCGATTCCAGGTTATGTGGGACTCCGGGATCTCCAATGGAACGCAACCGGAGTCCTCTAAGCTGGTCCCACCGCACCGTCTGGTCTTTAAGGCGGTGTGCGACTTCACATATAGCCATTCTTCCCGGGGTCGCCTGGCTGGACGGTTCGAGCTCCCATTATTACCGTCTGCAACCCCAAAAGCCCCTTTTAGTCGCCTAATACGACAGGCAGGGGTTACCGTAGCCCTATTCTAATCCCGGAACTACAGGTCTACCTGTAGCCTACAACTACGATTCACACTGATGCTAAGATGGTAGCCTAATATATTAGTTAATCCACATCTACAACGAAATACAGAACTGTTTTACGCTAAAAATAGGTACAGAAGTAGTACCTATGGTGGAACCATACTGGTTCTACCACCTTTTACATTACTGTGAAGATTTATATGCGATTTTACGACATAAATAATGGTAGAAGGTAACCTTTAATGCTCCAATCTTAGAGGCCAGTGACATACATTTTCGTGTATAACAGTATATTTACGCGTTTGGAATTATAAGCAGTGATGAACAGGATATGATTGTGTGTATGCTTGTCACGAAACGAGCAGTATGTCGTGCTATGTAGCATAGGTGATGTAGTGCTTTCACACCGGCTATTAACGAGTAGCGAAGAGGAAAGAATAACAATTGGTGATATCTGAGCTCTTAAATGTTGTATTCGTTTGGAAATACCAAAAGAACATGAGTCCACCTGACGCTAAGTGGTCACTGCCGTCCATGGACATCTGTAATTAACACCAGAAAATATCCTAGTATGACTTGAGGTTAGCTAGGGACGCGTTGCTACCCCTGATGACTAAGATGGTCGCCTCCTATGAAAGTGAGTCGGCATTGTTAATACGCTTAATTAAGTTAATAATATAATAATAATTAAATAATAAAATACGCAAGAAATTCAAGCTAGAAATATGTGTGGCGATGGTACCATGGTACCACTGTCGAACCGTACACATATACCTTCTATTAAATATACATATTAAGTGTTATAATATACATAACTTACACACTTTTCGTTAAAGGTACCTTAAACGGTTAGCAAGACCATTTGTCATGTGAGAAGCCCGGATACTTCAGCTAGTAATGACATAAATAAGCATACATACATTACACCTCCCTACGAACCCACGAAATTACGAAAAACATTACACCTGGCGCAGTTGGTTAAAAATTTATGTCATGTCAAAGACTGAAAATTAAGTCAGTATGTAAACATTTCAATTATTTAATAGCTACAAAACTCAACGCAGTTCAATTCAATCAATCATTTCAATCGTATATCACATGTTAATTTATTTATTCACGGAGATTGTTGGTACAATAAATACTTACTAACTATTCAGACGTTCTTAAACACCGTTTTATTTAAACATCTTATACCTTTAATCGGGACTAAATTAAGCGAAATCTGTGTCTTGATTAGCTTACACAACTAACTTCTTTATTTTTTAATTCCGATCAAGCGTGGCGGATAAAGCAGCTTGAGTAACAATTTAATAAAACAAGGAAATAAATTGTTTGAAATTGTTGAATTGTTCCATTTCGGTATAAATTGTTTTTTTTTAGTTTGCGGCATTTTTTCTTCTTTCAGGCTCAAAAGTATAAATACGAATGCATCAATGAATTCTAAGATTAGCGTATATAAACACGTATCTTAAAAATCTTAAAAAAGCCGAAACGCTGTAACTCACACTAAATTATGACCTTATTGGCAGATTACGAAAAAATCTGTGCCTAATGGTTTGATACCTGTGGCTCTATAATGAATAAATAATTTTGTACAGCGTTGAAAGCGTTTTAAAAATGTCAAATTTCGAATGTTTTAGCTCTATGTGCCATTTATTATTGTGTATTATAATGTATACTATTTTTTGCGTGGATATATTTAAGATTACGATTCATCTGTCTGTTAGTCCTAAGTCATTTCAGAGTATTTGGAATATAAAATAAGGAGTATATTGGGCATCTTAGCGTCTTATTTTTAACTCGCTTTTATTAGCTTCGGTTGTATGTATGTATGTATGTATGTATGTATGTATGTATGTATGTAT
>DWNE01007783.1:0-11991 GCA_018249875.1 Cecropterus toxeus | reverse complement strand
AAATAGAAACCGACTTCAATGTCACCAAAAAGCAATAAAATAATTTAAATATATGTTGGTTTCTTACATACACAGTAAGTAGTGCATAGTTCTGAAACTAATAAGATTGCACGAATGCATGCTCGTTTCCTGCTTCTATAATATAAAGAAGTCGTCAACATGTAATTAACTGTGTTAAAATATCCAGTTATTTTTAAATCTTGTTTAATCTGTTACGTGATGTCTAGGTAAGACATACAATTACACCTATATTTGAACATGTTAATTAAACACTTCATATTTAACATATTAAAACAAACCAATACTAACCAAAGCTAATACCAAGTTTGATTTGCATAGATAGTGAGAATAGACTAAAGTGAATGAAACAGTCATTTATTTCATTTTTATTTTATGACTATAGAGCTTTTTGTTTGTTATTATTATCGACCTTGCTATGCCCGCGGTTTCACCCATGTTCAGACAATTAAAGTTCAGTTCGAAAAATAAAGATGACATAAATGTAATTGAAATTTCGTTTGAAATTTTTAATACGGTTTTGATCCTTTAACTACCCATAAATCATGTCGATCTTGCTCTATCTTGTTGCATAAAAATTGTATGTTTTTTCCGGGATGAAAAGCCTATGTGTTATTCCAGACTATAATCTATCCCTTTTTAAAATTTCATCCCGATCCGTTTAGCCATGCCGTTATAGAGTAATAAATATTCACATTTACCTATTTTTATTACTTTCGCTTTAATAATATTAGCAAGATTTTTATATGTTATTTTAAAACAGTTGCTACGCTACGGGCACGGACGCCGTTTAATTGACAAATATTGAATTCAGATGGTTGATGCACATTGTAGTACAAAAGTAAAAAATAGCCAGCATTAATTTTGTAACCATTTTAAATATTTTTATAACCATTTTAAATATTTCTTAGTGACGGTAATTTCATATATTTGATTTTACAATTTGTTTTTAACATATAAGTCGATTTTTTAAAGTAAATACATGAAGTTGTAAAAGTAATAATCTCCTTAAGTAAGTTTTTTATTGCTTGACATAAATTAAGTAATATCTATTTTGAATGTTTAAATTTTATTAACTAAAATACAAATTACTTACTAGTCATGGCCTGCAATTTCACTCTTGCATACAAAGGTAACCTTAAATTATAATAACTTTTGATGATGAAAACGAATTGATTTTAACGAAATAAGGACTAAAATGTCAACTGTCATGTCAAACATGTGTTCAAGCCTATAAATTTAATACAGTAATTTTGATACGACTGAAAAACATTGACAAAAATTAGAAATCTTTTGAAGTATTCTTACTTGTTACTAATCTTCGAAACTATCGTAGTACCTACGATGGTGTGGGCGGACCCCAAACGTGTCGTCTTCGCCATTATCGAAAGCTAATGTCAAGGTCAGCAACGTAAAAAGTGAGCGCCAATCATGTATAACTAAGCGTGTTACATAACTGATACACGAACACATTCTAATGTTATAAGGGAGGAATGCGTTTTTTGCTCGCATTATGTAGGCTATACACGCTACGTGTATTGGAGAGGTAATCTGTGCAGGTTTAACAGCGCTGGTCAACCACACGACAGTAGCATGTATGGGGGAGTTTTGATGTGCCGGAGCGGTCTACAATTGTTGTTGGTTTGGGGTATACCGTACGGTGTCACTGGAAAGACGCAACTGGTTAAATGCACACGCGAGTAAAAAAAAGAAATGAACGCCTGAAGGTGGTAGAGCCTAATATTTTACCCGACTGCGTAAGAAGAATGTTAATGTTTTTCGAGCGTATGTATGTACGTATGTATGAATGTATGTACAAAACCATACAAGACAGTAGTATGATAATAGATCTTATGCAAATAGACTATTTAATATGCAATTTTTAGTTAATAATGTAAGCATTTAGTTATAATAAATGCTTCTTTTGTTACTAAGAAGACAAATTATGATAAATTCATTTACATATAATATTTTTAATAAAAGTTAAAAACAGTTAAATAAGTGAAACTCGAGTACCTTAGAATGCCGGTTAGATAATAATGCAACAAAACGCATAAATATGATACAGTACAATACCATCCATCTGTAAATCCTACATTTTTTTGCCTTATATTTCTCGTGAACAAATATTTTGCAAAAGTATACTCTGAAAGTATTTTAAAGGGTTAGACTCTAAATTATTTAAATAATAAGAGGCAATTGAACCCTTAATATATTTGAATGTATTCGATACTAATCCATCCATCCATCCATCAGCCTTTAATTCGATACTAATATTCATCGGTAACCATTGTGGTTAGACAGGGGCATCATCGCCCGACTTGTTTCTTCATTTAAAGTGGTAGAACTCTTTTGTTCGACTCGGCAAGCAACACCGCCTCATCTAATTTTGTCTAATAACAGCAGTTTTGTGTTGTGGTCTGTTGGGTGTGGTAAGGGAGACGTAAGTACGTCCGTCCGTACGTACGAATAAGTATTCGGGGCGTTCCGACTTAGTCCTCGGGAGTAGGAACGTATCTGTAGCTAACTTCTAAAACGGGGCCCTATTGCTAAGACTCCACTGTCCGTCTGTTTACACCAGGCTGTATGTCATGAACCGCTGAAAGCTGGACAGTTGAAAATTTTACTGATGATGTATTTCTATTGCCGCTATTGTTATATTATTTGTTATTACAAATACTATAACAGGATGAAATACATATTTCAGGGGGCTCCCATACATCACACGTGATTTTTTTGCTGTTTTTTTTATATATAATGGTGCGGAAAGCTTCGTGAATCCGACTCGGACTTGGCCGATTATTTTTTTTAAATTTGATGTAGCAAACGTTCGTGCACTCCTCATGCTGTGGATTAGTTACTGCCACCGATAGACTACTGTAACCATCTCCAGATAGAACACATATTTTTTATGAAGTCGATAACAGTTGCGTCGTCATTCCAGAACTAAGATGGTCATATTATATGAAAGTTAGCCGTCAACAATACCTTCCCCCGAGAAGCAAGACTTCACGCTAGAAACAGTTGTGGCAATGGTACCCATACTGTCGAACCATTCTCACTCTACCAGCTCACAATTATACTTTAGTGTTAAAAACATGTAGTGTAAGTAGGAATCGGAATGTTTAAAGATGGACTCTAAACCATTATGTTTCTAATGTTTTATATTTAGTATAAGGCAATTAAAAAGTAATTGCTTGCGTTATAAGTTGAAAAAAATACTTCTTCTCAAAAGCCTTGAACTGTCGAACTTTGTGCTGTGTTTATGTTCAATTTGATAATATTACAGCTACAGATAATTGCAAACAATACATCACATATGTCTTTTTAGCGTGAATATGATACTTGCTTGTTTATAGGGTTTCGTACACAAATACGTATTACTGAGACTCTACTGTCTGCTGTGTGTCTAATTTTCAAAAATAAAATAAACATTAACTCCTATAATCCCTCCCGTTATTATTTTCCGTTTTTATAGAATGGTACGGAACTCTTCGTGTGCGAGCCCGACTCGCACTTGGCCGGTTTTATTTTCTAAAAATTACATGAATTTCAAGACCTGTGTAGCAGTTTGATCTTACGCGCAGTGGGTTTCCGATTTGAATCCCGGCCATATAGACATCTGAATGAATTTAAATTTTTGTTCTGGGCCTCAGAATTTGTGTTTTCGTTAGTATGTGTGTCCATTGTACCCACGAGACACATCACAGCAGGAAATATAGTCCATTGGTTAGGAGTGCCGAAAGCGTTTTTGTTACAGTTTTTTTGTGTAAAGGAATAATTACAAATGAAAGTTTCGAGGACGAGGACCGACAGTTTAAAAAAACATTTGATTTTAATGAACAAATATTTCCTATTCTTTAGGAATTACGTCTGTGTGTTTGTCCCTATTTTTGGATTCATCCAACACAAACTACACAATTAATGGAAAGAAAGAGAAAGTTAGAACAATTAGTTACACAATTATAATGCGTCAATTATACAAAAACAAAGAGTGCAAATGCATGTTTAGAGGGTCCAAAAAAGGCTGGGTATGTTACTTATTGTAAGAAAGAAAACAAACCTATCCCTTGAACAAAGTACTCATCGGACCTTCTTTCTCCTGAAACGTTAATTAGTTGAGACGACAGTCTTTATTTAAGATATTTGTATCTATACATTATAACGCTTATCAGCCGGGTAAAGTTGTTCCCATAATCTCTAAATCAGAAACAACTTATTATTTAACGAGCCAGCGCTCTAATTTTAATTCCATAAAACTGGAACAGGCTCATTGAAAAATTTAAATTCAAAAGGTATATCTGAACATTCAAATATATGCAAAATAGGCGATTCACGTACCAGTATATAAGTGTGCGAAATCTATATTCTAATCACAGTTGTCAGTACATCTTCGTAGGTCCCAGCCACCCAACACCAATCACCAAAATGAAATCCGTGAGTATTGCCAAATACCTTCAAATATTCATTGCGAAGTATTTAGCTATTACGAGTACTATGGACTTTCGGCCTCTGGTATTACAAATAGGCGGTCGCTTAAAATCAAGTGACCCTTCTGCATATTTGCTCCATATGGTATTGATAAAATAAGCGACTTTCATAATTAAAATAGTATGCATATTCATTGTCATTCCTAATAAACAGTTTTAAAAATTAGTTCAGAAAAAATGTTATTTCAAACTAATTTATTGATAGTTTGACCGTCTAACGAACTCCGTAATTTCTTGAAAATTTAAACTTATAACTTGTTAGTAACATAAAATATTTTAATGTTTAGTTAATAAGTAAATAAACGAAATATTTAACTAGACGATATTAAAGGGATCTCACATTCCCAAACTAAAGTTCATGGTCAAGGACGACAAAGCCAATTTGAACATCGATAAAATATTTCAACGTTCGGCAAATTGCTTTACATATTTACCTCATCAATATTAAAGACTGCGCTCTATAATATTTGTAACCCGACGGCATTATTAAGCAAATTAAATATGTATAAGATGTTGGAACATCAAATAAGTAATTTAGATCTTTTCCTGTTTGTGTGTCGATGACTAAAATTTAGTTTCGTTTTGACCTGGTTAGTCCAAACTTTTAATAGATAGTCCTGTAAGTTTTAAGCGAAATGCCATTTGTTTTTTTTTTATGATATTCTGGCATATACTTTATAATTATAATCTTCTTAACACAAGTGTACCGTATCCGTATAAGGCGCATTTTCCGTGATCTTTTTAGTTTTGGTGAAAATAAAGACCTCAATGTAAATATTTTCGAAGTTTCTTAAGTTGTGTTTTTCCTAAGCAAAAATCACAAGTTGGGATTCACGAGTTTTATATACATTAATTTTTGATTAAATAATATTTGAATTTAAATTTTATTTTTTTCAGTTCATCGTTCTCGCCCTCTTCGTCGCCGTGGCCGTCGCCATCCCAGTAGACCCCAAGTCAGCCACCATTGACGAGTACACGAACGACAACATCGGTGTTGGTGAATTCAAATACTCGTTAGTATATTTTTAGCTTCACATTATCTAAAAATAGATGTAATATATAATCGGATTCCTATTCGAGGTCGGTTACTTGCTTTGCTACCTCTATGGGCTAAGTGGGAACGCCGAGTGTCTCTACCTTGCCTTAACTAGAACCTTAACCATAATTTAGAACCAGGCTGGACGATATAGTATTACCACTACACCACTACACGTGTTTTACAATTTTATTCTTAAGGTGTAACAACGGTAGATAGAACTTTAGGTAGACCCCTTTGTTCTTTGGTTAATGTTCTTTCGTTAAAAAAAAATTACCATACTTTATCATCAGAATCTGAATCTGAAATTCAGCTAGAACGCTTCATGTGAACATGCCATTCATTTGTTTACCAGATCGAAAATATTTGAATAATTAGCTAAATGTTGATAAACTGGTCTATATAAGTATATTTGTTGCAGTTACAAGACCAGCGACGGCAAATCAGCCTACGAAACAGGCGTACTGAAGAACGTCGGCACTCAGGACGAGGCTATGGAAGTCCGTGGCGGCTACACCTACACCGACAACGACGGCAAAGTTTACTCTGTTGAATACGTCGCTAACGAGAACGGTTTCCAAGCCACCGGCGCTCACCTCCCCAGGGTCTAAAACCACCAGGCACCAATAATTCTAGTCCAAATCGACCATCACGTAATGTAGACTGAACACCTCGTCCGACTGATGCGCGCTAGCAGATAGTGTAGTGAATATATGTTTTTTTTGATTCCACACTTTTTTGTTTTCTCTATACCTTTCTTCAGACAATGCTTTTTATTGGAGATATTTTATGTATACCAAGGTAAAATCGTTTTAAATTGAAATGCCACAAAAATAAAAAATAAATAAGAAGAGAGGACTCGCGTAGGAATATTTACACGAGTCCTATCTTCATATTTTTCATTTTCCATTTTTCATCCATATATTTTACTTATATTAAGAAAATAATAATACTTTAGTAATTACTCTACCATTTAGAATAATTTATTATTTTGTATTTTTTATGACTGATTTTGGAATCATTGGTCTTTCGAATCAATCATTGACACTAAATATAATTATGTTGAATTGATATTATAGATTCCATGATGACTTATTACTACATTGTCTACTACATTTACTTTATTGATGATATTTTCCAAACAATTCTCAAAGAAAGTAAATAAAAAGGGTACGTAACAAAACTCAGACAGTAGATAAGACAAAAACCCATTCAGGTAAAGGCTTTCAGGGTAGCTCGCGACAATCCATTAGTGCACCTCCGAGGTACTCGCTAGATCAAAGTTAATCAAAGACCACAAAGGACCGAAAAAGGAGTCCATTGTGGCAAATAGTCCTGCAGAAATAAATACGGAGTATGCTCTACTTCCCAATTAAACATTTAATGTAATATAGCCATTAGTTTTTAATAAATACTTATTACATTTTATTGAAAATAATAACATAAGAATTAATTTTAAAATTATACGGATGTAAAAATACAAAACTTATACATAAAAAGAAACACTTTTTCAAATTAAATATAAAAAGTTGCGTTCCAATAACTTTCTACAGGATAAGTTCCCAGAATGCGGGAAATAGTACCTTGTTGAATAATTAAGCTAATTCGTTCGCCGAGGTACCTATGTTTGTGCCAGCTATCTGATCATTAGTTGACTCTATCAAAGTTGTTAGGATAGATGCCTAAAAATAATTTTATGTTGCACATTTCGGCATAAATTGATTTTTAACATCTCTACTCATTAATATAAAATTAAATTTCATTAAAGACAGATATACAATAAAGCATAATGTAAATGAGAGATCATCATTGTCATCATCATCATCATCGAATATATAATATCCTTGCAGCCAATAAGGCAATTGAGTATAGCGTTAAATTAATATATTCGATACTTAAATATAATACCTAAATCAAGCCTTACGTCATAAATACAAATTAATATTTACATCTACTATTTGTAAATTTGGCCAACTAGATGTAGGTACAAGCTATTTTTTTATTTTATTAATATGAAGCAGCAAACGAGCAAGCAGCCCACCTGATGATAAGTGGTTACTGCCGCTCATGGACAATTGTAAGCAACCTCATATAGAACAGGGGTTCTATATGAAGTCTACCACAGATGCGTTGCTACTTTCGAGGACTGAGATGGTCGCCTCATATAAATGTGAGCCGGCAACCACACCCTTCCACCGAAACGCAAGAATTGCTTCACGCTAGAAATAGATGTGGCGGTGGTACTTTCCCGGTCGAACTACATTGGTTCTACCACCTGGCAAAGATGGCCGCCTCACACAATAAGGCGACCACCTTAGTCCTCAAAAAATACAAAAAAATGAAAAACAGTTGATATTCTATCACATTTATTGAACTTCAAGGCCACACGACGCTTTCTATCCAAGGCAAGTACTCCACAACCCTGGTGTAGATTCCCGGTTGGCCAATTGTACCACAGGCGCGCCCGAATGACGTCACTCCGACGATAACGTACATACAATTGATAGGTTTGCTTTTGATCTGGATAGGACCACCGCTGTCTCCCTTTAAAAAGAAAAAATATATATTAATAATCGGCCAAGTGCAAGTCTGACTCATATGAAGGGTTCCGTACCATCTAAATATATATAACTCAAAGGTGACCATCTAAATATATATAACTCAAAGGTGACTGACTGACATAGTGATCTATCAACGCACAAAGCACTGGACAGATCGAGCTGAAATGGCAGGTAGATGTCATGACGTAGGCATCCTCTAAGAAAGAATTTTGATCAATTCAACCCCCAAGGTAAAAGGTAAAAGATAAAATAGGGTGTGAAAGTTTGTATCAAACTTTGTCAATTTTAATACTTCTAACGCGAGCGTAGCCGCGGGCAAAAGCTAGTTATGAATTTTTGAAAGACTGGCAGACCCTGATACAGGATATAGAGCGGTGGAGGCATTTGGGGAGACCTTTGCTCAGAAGTGGGACAACGCAAGAAAAAAAAGTATGTATACCTGGCACGTGTCTTTAGACACCAATTTGTCTCCGTAACAAAGCTGGGTCCTAGGGTCGAATCCTTGTCTCATCAGGCGATTTGCAGGGAACCGCTCACTGCATTCTTCATCTGAGAATTTTGTTAGTTCCACCTGCAATTTATTTATAATATCACTCTTAGAACCTACTCATTTTATTATTTAATAGCTAACTACCATGTAGTCCACCTGATGGTAAATGGTTACTGCTGCACATGGACATCTGTAAGCAACATCATGCAGAACAGGCGTTCTATCTGACGTCAAAAAAGCGAGGATTAAGATAGTCTCCTCATATATTAGTAAACCGGCAACCACACCCTTCCACCGAAACTCAAAAACTGCTACACGATAGAATTAGATGTGGCGCTGGTACCGAGCCGGTCGAACACTTCTTCCATTTGGGTATTTGAAAACACTTATGACTTGTAAAAAACAGTTGACAAAGATGTCTACCACTTTGGAGATGTCGACTTCAGCTTATGCCTTTACTCTGAGAGGTTTTGAAGGTGGGAAGGTGGTTAAACTCTGGAGGCAATACTGCCACACTTATATGCTTTAACAGCATAGTTAAAGAATTGCAGTTTTCAGGATTTAAGAATGCTATAAGACAGTGTTTTTCAATCTTTTGATAGGCCATACCGCACCTTAACATTATTATTTTTTTTATGCCCCCATACATAATTTTTGATATCAGTCCAGACTAGACTGCGTCAGAAGGAGGGTCATGCTCGAAAAACTCGAAAATTAGTTTTTACATTACAATCTAAAGTGAAAGTGTTACAGTCGTGTCGAGTACATTTTTGAATTGCCTATCCCCCCTCCCCCTTAACTATCAAATTGCCCTCCCTGTGGGCGTGGGCCCCATGTTGGAAATCACGATAAGAGATACATACTCATCCGAGGCGTTCCAACTTTCTAATTAGGCGACGACGCATTTGTGCTAGGTAAAATTAAATAACTGGAGTTGCTTACAGACGTCCATGGACGGCAGTGGTCACTTACCATCAGGAGGACTGCATGCTCGTTTATTACCATATAAAATAGTTTAGTCATACCTTTTGAAGAACATCAGCGTTAGAGCCTCTGTTGGCGGTGGCGCCCCAACCAGAGGCCAGTACTTTCTCCGCGCCTTGTTTACCAGTGTCCAGACACGCTGGGACAACGAATTGGCTTAGTTTTATCCTGGAATCAAAACAGTTGGTATCATCCACTGTGTTCCTCAATTTGATTCATAATCAATTTTACAATAGAAGGATGTAAGACTACAAAGCATTACTTTTTTATATTAGACTGAAGTAACAAACGAGCATGCAGTCCACCTGATGGTAAGTGGTAACTGCCGCCCATGAACCATAGAAAAGTTTCTATCTGAACGAAATCACAGATGCGTTGCTACTTACGATGACTAAGATGGTAGTCTCATAATAATGCAAGACCTGATCTTATCCGGGGTTGATTACGAATATCCATGGGCGGCAGCGGCCACTTACCATAAGGCGGATAAAAAAATCTGGTTTACATTTTATGTATATGTCAGAAATAAAATGAAAAGGCTGAAAGGCGAAATTGCCGGAAGATCGGACATGAGATGTGGTGATTAAGGGAATATCTCATTGATTGAGCTAAATGATAATAGTGTGGGCTAGGACGGCATGCTGACAGTCGTTCGTGTACCGAGAGGAATACAGATCAAAAGCGTAATGAGCGAGTTCTCAGTACATATTTATAGAACTAGTAGGTAGGTGTTCATGTGTTTATAATGATAAGACAGCTGTCATAGACATAACTTACCGTTTGTCTGTCTGCAACAAGGCGATGTCGTTATACTTTTGTGGCGGCGCATAGTCTTGGTGTTTTATGATTTTTCCGATATTATATAAATTGTTCCTGTCGTAATCTGCGGACCTCTTTAGAGTTCCCACCAACGCGTACGCTACTGGCCCTCTGAAAATCATAAGGTTTATCAATATAATTATCATAAGTGTATAATGATGATGGATCAGGTGGACCGATGACCTGAAGAAGACAGCGGGGAACCGTTGGATTCAGAAGCACAGAACCGGTTGGAGTGGCGCCGTTTAGGGGAGGTCCAGCAGGGGACCTCGAAAGGCTGATGGATGAAGTGCATATGTCTATTATTAGGACTGGATTTACCATAAGACCAACGTAGCATCCGCTCCAGGCGCGAAGTCTCAGATAGAGCCTCAGTGGGCAATAATATCTACAAGTTAGTCATAACATTGAGCTGTTGTCGAGATGTTCCCAGTTCCACGCCTGCCACACCAGAGATCCCAGTAGTTCCGTGATCAGAATAGGGCTACGGTATCCCCTGCCTGTCGAAAGAGGCTACTAAGACGACAAGATGGGAACTCGAACCCTCCAGCCAGGCGACCCGGGAAGGACAGTGGCATGAATGGTCGCGTACCGTCGATAAAACCAGATGTTGCGGTGGTCCCAGCCGCTCATCTGGGTGGAGCCCGATGAGGCAATGCGCTCCGAGAACTCCGGTTGCGTTGCTTTAGAAATCCCGCAGTTCTCTTTGTAGCACCAAAAATGGCCATCGGGGGGTGTTAGTGCGGTAAAAATCTCACATAACCTAGCGTCGCTCCTATGGGTACCTTCTGAAGGTCTTCCCCTCGAGAACAAAAAAGGGACACACAAGGGAGAGCCATAATTGACTCTCGCATCATTGAACTTACCTGGCCAACATTAGTCATCATTATGAATATAACAGCAAAATTACTCGACCCGATAATTATCATCATAAAATAATCATCTCTAAAACATTATCATCACTAATATAATAATATTATAATCATAATAATGTTTTTATTTCAATTCATACTTACAGTTCTTTAGTAGAAATACAATGTCCGGCTGTCAGGATGTACCTATCGCTCACAATAGTACCTCCGCAGGGGAAAGATACTGGCGTTTGTTCTCCAAACCCGAGCAGTGCCTAAAAACCAGAATATATATATATATATGTTAATTGAACAGTATTAGACTAATAGTTGAAACTCGGCTCTATCGACGGTATAAAGTTCGGATCCTACGCACTACTGCGTTCTAAAATTATTTTAAGAAATGAATGGTCATTGTTTTATGGTTAAGGAGGACCTCCGTAACCATAACACGTTTATGCTTTATGGTTAAGGAGGACCTCCTTAACCATAAAACATAAACATTTATTTGATTTGTGTATTTAATAAAATCAAAAGGTTAGCTCTAGGCTTAGGTTAGCCGAATCTAGGGGGGAGGGAGGAGTAAGCCGGGGCTTACGCCCGGGGCGGTAAATTCACAAGGCGGCAAATTCAAACCTTTCATACGAATGCGCAACTCATCATTGATTTAACTTTCACCATTGGGACGCCTAGTCAGTAGGAAGTGGAACTCTTGACACGTATACGTTTTAAATGACCACCA
>DWNE01007782.1:0-11994 GCA_018249875.1 Cecropterus toxeus | reverse complement strand
AAATGTTTGAGAATAGCCCTAAGGATCCATGGATCTTATAATGGATCAGCGTTTAATATAGTTATTATAAGACAAAAAAAACTTTTTAACAATATATAGAAACCTACTTTAATGTCACCAAAAAGCAATAAAATCATTAAAATATAATAATATGTTGGTTGGTTACAGAGTACATAGTGCATAGTCCCGAAGTCGGCGCTCAAGCTATTATGATAGATTACAACGACGAATCTATGTCCTACATATAAGTAAGTATATATACGTCAGTAGGGATGTGACTTGGCTGGGCAAAAATCGATTTATAAACAATCGATGTTTTAACAAAAAAATAATCGTTTTTCTTAAATCGATTTTTTATTAGAAAGTTAGCTCCTAAATACTTTTTGTTCATTTAGTTGATATTTTTTGTGCGAAACACCACAAATAATAGGCACTATATGGCGTTTCATGTACCTAATTCTATTATAGAGCTGCTGTTAAAACATCAAAAGTACGTGAAACTACGAAATAATTAATCTTTTTAGTAATTCAAAGCTACGGCAAAAAATCGAAAATATTTATATTTCGATTTTTTGCCGAAAATCGATTAATTTAAAATCGATTATTTATGGTCAACCAATGGATTTATAAAATCGATTTTTCTAAAAAAATAGTCGATTAATTTTTCACATCCCTATACGTCAGTATATGAGCGCCGACTTCAGAACAACTTTTAGGTTTTCAGAATGCGCGGTGGCCCTGGAAAAAACCAACAATCATAAAAGTGCGTTTCCCAATAATTTTATTGCCTTGTGTTATATCACATTTAAGCAGGTGGTTTTACCGTATAAATCGTTAGTCACGTAAGTAGCTCGTAAGTTTGATTAGTCAAGGGTTTATCTAAGCTTCTTAAGGTGTCCATTACAAGCTTTAATATTAATATTAGCTGTAAACCAAATGTTGAATTGATAGTACGTACGCAAACATATCTAATGTCTGCATCTTGTTAGACTAAAATCAACTAAATTGAGCCGAGTTTGGGTATAAAGTCGTTTGACGATGTTCACCATGATTTTGGATTTGTGTCAATAGTAAATCAATAGTATGTTTTGTCTATTTTGTGTTGAATTACCGCGCAATTTAATAAGATCGTGTTCCGAACGGCCGTTTAGATTCCTCCGAACAAATGGTAATTTCAACCGATAACAAAATGTGCTGTTATTTGAAAATAATACCAATTCAAATAATTCGGATTGCGTAGATAAAGTACAGTTGTATGTGTACGTTTTGTTAAATTCATTGTTGTGAACCAATGATTAACTATTAACATCGTTAAAAACATTAAAACCAAAAACCCGACTGCTTAAAACGAAATATTTGCCCATAATGATATATACATATTTAATTTAACGCCTAAATGAGTGTATGTCAAAAAAAATAAGTAAAAGTATCATCATATATATTTTTTAACTATCAATTAAATTTGATACCCATATTGTCGTAATAGTAAAAAAATTCGTCACTCCCCTCTTTTTGCTCTATTTCCAGGTGCCATATTTAAAAATTATATAGCGAAAAAATTCTAATGATATGTCATACGTCACAATCCGTTTGGGCTGTAGCGCGTGCCACATACATGCAAACAAACATACATACATACATATATATGTACGTACATACATACGCTCGAAAAATATCACTCCTTCTTACGCAGTCGGGTAAAAACACAAATAATACTTGATTTACTTAATACTTCTATATAGTTCTACTACCTTGGTACCACCCCCAATATCTATGACATGATTTTGATACTAGGGTTTCTATCCAGACTATTAAAGGCTTTAGAATTTTTCCTTTTGATAAAAAATAACGTTAATTTTATAAAATTAGGTGAGAGTGAAAGTTTCTTATACAGACACCATTCTATTTCAAAAGTAAGTAAGAATAATAACATTTCATACTTTAGCATTTCAATTAGCTTCACGCGTCCGTAACAATATTAATTATGAATTCACTTATTTAACTGGCAAATCGCGAGGACTTGACAATACAGAGAATATAAATAGAACCTTCTGGCAAATTAAGCAAAGTAGCTAATTCATTGTATTCAGAACTGTGAAATATTTGGCCAATTTCTTTACGGATTATCTTATGTTTAACGGATTTTTAACTCAGTACCAATATTTTAAAGTTCAGTTTAATTTGAACATTTTCGAGAAAACTACTTACTTTCAACAGACCTCAATTTATTATTCTGTAAACTAATGAAATTGCATGAGAAATCGTCATAATTATATATACAAATACATTAAGATTTAATATACCACAAAATCTCTGAAATTATTTTTACGTATTTAGGATTTACAGCTATGAACTAAATAAGTGTACCTATACATGTCGTTGGGCTTTCTCATGATTTTATATATACGTTAATTTCCTGAAAATCGATTCTGAATGCTCATTAATCAATAACCAATCGAATACTCGCGGCTCACTATTATATGAGGCGACCATCTCAGTCTTCCGGAGTAGCAACGCATCTGTGGTCGACTGATAGAACCCCTGTTCTCTATGAAGTTGCTTATCCATGGGTGGCAGTAACCACTTACTATCAGGAAGCTTGCTTGCTCGTTGCTACATGCTACTTCATATTTATATAAAAAAAACTAATGTGAATCAAGTGTATGAAAATAAAACATATCGCGACAAAACCATAAATTGATTCATTCCGTCATTGGCCAATCTATAATTACAAAAAACATTACATATGTAAAAAGTCATATTAATTCTTTTAGACGCCTGTGTTTCAATTGCTCGTCAAAAGATGGCGCCACTAGTATATTTGAATGACGCTTTCGAAGTTTGCTGAACACCTTGATTTATATATAAGTTCAAAACGAGGACTATACGAATGCAATTGCTTCCTTAGTCACGTGGAGGAGTTCTTCCTTTGCATATTTTGCTACATCTACAGCTACATCTACATTTGCATACTTAGTCACTGGGAGGAGTTCTTCCTTTATCAAACGTACATATATCATACAGTTGTTAGTATTTAATAATTAAAAAAGATAACAAATATAATATATTGGAGGCCATACAAAGGACAAACATAATTAAACATTATATGAAACCAAAAACCATAAATTAATTAAATGCATCTTTAAATTATAATTGCTTGGAAAAAACATCATGATATAATAATTATATTTTTGCTATAATTATATTAATGTTTTTAATGTATGTATTATCTTTTTAATTCAACAATTTGTACTTACAACACACATTTATTCATAAGAATTTGTAAATAACATATTATAATCTAAGAACAAATCTAAACATCTGTTCTTTATATACTCTATACTTCTCATATACAAAAAATGGGGTATGTGTCTGTGTGTTACTCAGTTACGCAAGAACTATTAGTCCGATTTACATGAAAATTTGCATGGATGTAGCTTATTTAACTGGTCAGTCTGTAGGCTACTTTTCATTTCGATTTTCATTTTCTCCTGTTTAAAGATGGCGACTGTTTTAGTGACTTCGCTACACGTTTAGTTTTAAACTTCCATATCTCCATTTAAAAATAAAATGAGAACGCTAAAAATAGCAAACGAGTTAACATTGAATTTTCTATCCAGAAGGTAGGTATCATTTTTCATGTACCCCCAACGGTTAACGATTAAAACCTAATTTGTCACATAGCGAAGCACGGGTACTCTAGTGAGTGAAAATATACAAACAAAAAAATAAAAATGTCCAATCATGCCTATAAATCTTTGCTTGCTTTCTTTAACTCGCTACGAGTGAAATTTTGCAACTAAATTACTAACCTATTCTAAATTAACAGATTAACATAGAAGGATACGCTCACAACACTCAAACATTATATACATATATGTATATGTGACAATATGGAGTGTGCCTGATGACAAGTGGGTAATGAAGCCTATGAATACATACATATATCTAACCTTCTCCGGCAAGGTTAACGTCTTACCTGTGGTCTTACTTGTTGTAGGAGTCAATTGAAAATGCCGCGTTTAAGTTTATCTCCCTTACCCTTCAAATCGGAATATACGTTAACACTTTTTTTTATAAGAATGAAGTAGCAAACGAGCATGTAGTCCACCTGATGGTATGTGGTTCCTAGCGCCCGTGGACATCTGTAAGCAACGTAATATACCACTGGGGTTCTATCTGAAGTCGAGCAGATACATTGCTACTCCCGAAGACTGAGACGATTGCCTCATTAAGTCAGCCGGCAACGACACCCTTCCACCGAAACGCAAGAATTGCTTCATGCTAGAAATAGGTGTGGCGATGGTACTTCCCCGATCAAACAGCAATAGTTCCACCATCTGGAAAACTGCAATTATGAAGCAGAAATAAGTGTCGCGGTGATACCTAATGGAGTGAAACCTCTAGGAGATTTAAGAGCCTTTTTTAAGGTTTTGCTAAGCGCCATTCTTAAGTATATGACTTATCGAAAGTTTGTTAAAAAATACATCTCTTATTCTCTCGGCTACGCAAATGTTAATACGACGTTTCATAACGTATCAAATGTCACTCGTTAGGGTCCTATGTCATCTTTAATGGGTGCTTTTGTGTTGAAGGCAACACAGTGAAATTTCTCCAACCTTTCTTTCCGTATCATCGTGAACTCGGTATTCTGAAGTAGCTCTTATTGGAATCATATAAGGTGATTTATACTGAGATTCTGTGGCTCCATAACAATTTCTCAATAAGGCTTTCCGTGGCTGAATTCAATTGTAAGCTTCAAAGCTTTGTAAGCTTGAGCTTTTCACTCGAAGCTCGTGCCTGTCTATTTCTTCACGGCTACTGTCAGATGATTTTCCTGAAGTTTTCACCTGTTATTTACTAATGATCTGATGTGACGTCACTGATCGCATATATTTTTAGTTGTATACTAAGAGGATACCAAGGCACCTTTTTGTATAATATTATATATTAATATTTCAAGTTAGCCATAGATGCGTTGCTACTTCTGAGGATTAGGTAAGTATGAACGCCTCGCATAAGTATGTTTTATTTACTTTCAAGCATTTATTTTCAAGCAGTTAACTTTTTTAGGGTTCCGTACCCAAAGGGTAAAAACGGAACCCTATTACTAAGGCTGTCCGTCTGTCCGTATGTCCGTCTGTCCATCTGTCCGTCTGTCCGTCAGTCCGTCTGTCCATCTGTCCGTCTGTCCGTCTGTCCTTCTGTCCGTCTGTCCGTCTGTCCGTCTATCCGTATGTATGTCACCAGGCTCTATCTCATGAACCGAGATAGTTTTAAATTTTCACAGGTGATGTATTTCTTGCAGCTATGACAACAAATGAAATATATAAAAAAAACACGCTTTCTACACTCATAGCACAAAATCCCATGTGGGGTTATGAATGTAGAAAGCGTTATGTTACATTATCGTATCTAGCATTGATAAATATCTATGAGAAGAAGTTGAGTCTACCATCAGTACCATCAGTACGCTCGTTTGCTGAATTAAATAACATAAGAACTAAACAACGATCAGTAATAAAAACATGTATAACAATCACCAAGACTGTTTTGAAGTGAACAGACGTATCCACATATTTCCGTTATCAACACATTTCGTATTCCGTTCAGGAAACGCGGAGCTGTGGGAATATCGCCTTACACGTTGTACGGTGATAAAAATCATTTAGGACGGTGACACACAACGATTCAACTTACGTAGACTTGATTTTAAGCTAATTTTAAATGGACGAAATCCGTTTTTTGTACGGAGTTTCGTGCGAATTTTCGAGCGGTTGTTAATCGGGTGTGTACGGATGTTCTATTCGGATGGATTGTAGATGAATGAGGTAATTGATAGTTAAAACTTTGTCGTTGCGACTTTAAAGTCGTTCGAAGAATGGTATTTTATAGTTGTAATCGTTTTGTTACGTTTTTTATCTTGGAATAACAGAGAATTTATAGATATATTATCTATCTCGTTATTAAAATATGTAAAACAGACACATGTATTTGATATTTCCTAACTTAATCTTTATAGGCAGAATACAGCTATAATCGCCCTCGTTTAGGGTTCATATAAAGATAAGGTGAGATTATTATACATGGCAAAAGTGGTAGCAGCGAGCATTTACCATCAGAATTGGCGAAATAGCAACAAACATACGTTGCTATACAATTTCACCAAAAAACGTTATAACTAGTTAAACATTAAGTGTATTTAAATTTTATTAAATTGCTTCAAAACTTGTTCCCACGCCAGTTAAAGATTAAAAAATATATATGTAATTTATCAAAAAGTAGCGATAAGTTATATATGTCTTAGGTGATATCATACACATGATATACGCGATTAAAATCAGCAAATGTGCTGTCGCCCTAACAGATAATGATTTACATATCCTCCAAATCGTCACTAAAGACTAACCAGCACTGGAATTACCTGGTTCGCCTTAATCCAACTGGTTTTCGTATGATTGGGAATAATATTATTGTTCGCGATAATCTGCAGACTAATTATCCGAAAATGGATAAGCTAATATTTAGCTAATGTTGAAATTTGGCATTTCGGTTGTAAAGTCTATGCAAATATACGTGTTTATTACAAGAGTTTTTGTAAAGATTGCAAATTTGAGCTGAAATTTGATATAATTAGTAATTAGGATGTTAATAATAAATAAACTCATTCAGAAAGCGGTTTATATTAGAATATTAGTGATATTACTCTTATGGTATTATTGAGTTAATTTGATAGACCCGGATTCTGCCTTTATGTTCGTCGTATTTGGGCTTGTTGAATTCATCTTATACGTACTGTTCGTCTTAGTGCAAGATATAAATAAAAACTTGTTTAAAATTTAAAAACGCAACTACAAATACAATTTGACAATTTTATTTGTAGTTGCGATTGACAATATATTTTTAAAATTCATTTTTTTAACATATATGTTTATCAATTTTACGCGCTTAAAATCATAAACATTTTAAATTTTGTTGAATGGGAGTATGTTTATCTGTACTTAAATTAGGCTTGGGTACATTTAATTTTAAAGATTAACTACACTAAAACAGAACTGATTGAAAATTGGTTGCTGGAATCCCATCGGAGTCGTACACTTTATAGCTACTTAGATCCCTTTACTTCATAACTCGCAAAATATTTGCAACAGCAAAAACCTAAAACCAAAAGTAATTCTCAAATACAAATCACTGTGAACAAGTGAAGCGTAAAATTACCGAAGACACTGATTCAAAGCTCCATTGTTAGGCCTTTCTATGCCGTATTGGAATGGTGCGTCTTTTGTATCAGTCAGGTGCAAAGTATCGATTCTAAGGAATTTACATAGAGAAGTTTTTATTTTTACCCGACTGCGTCAGAACGAGGGTAGTGTTTTCGAGTATATGTATGTATGTATTTATGTATGTATACGTATGTTTGTATGTATGTTGTGACTTATGACATATCATTAGAATCGTCTCAGTTTGCAGAGTGACATAGGCAAAGTGACATAATTAAAAAAAATGGTGCCTGGAAATATAGAAAAAAGGACGGGGGGAGGGCGGGGGGAGAGACGTTTTTTTATTATTGTGACAATACGGGTATCAAATGAAAGATTAGGCTTAAATTAAATGCTGTCTTAATTACAGGCTACCACGGCATGCATCGTGGTCGAGTTTATATATTTATGATTTTGACTTTAAATATTGTTTAAACTGTCTCCTTCACATTTTAATTTATTTATATCCTGTATCGTAGCATGGGTACTTTAGCTAGTTATAAGAATTAGCACAGGTTACAGCAACATCCACTAAAAACATATATGTAGGTACATACATAACATTGTCCAAGACACGACATAAGGAAGCCTTCTTCGAAGTTTGAGTGTAGAAAACACCACCATAAGGCTATAAGAACCGAAACACCGATGGTTTATCTTTTTGTGTAACATCATCTTGTGCAGCATCTGTCTTGAAATTCGCGAATGATCTTAGCAACACGTGCGCAGCTGTCGGCAACATTTGGTACGTGCCAAGAAAAAATCTACCTGACAAAAAATCTCAACATCAAAATCTTAGTTTTTGTACTCATGAGCATAAGGAGACATAGACGCTTTGTGTAGCTTAACAATTGCTTACAAAAATAAATCATCCCTATATCGCGTAAGAATAGCTATGAAACTCAAGATTTTTTAATACCTTTTGGTATTAATAAATACATAGATAGCATTTTTGATCATTCATTTCTGTTCTCTTTTAGATAAAAAATCATTATAAAATGATTTTTTTGATAGGATAAATTAATGAACTCTAATTACTGAAACTTTTCTGTTTTAATTTGATAATTTTGACGCTGTTGTTATATTTTATTGTAATAATTTTGTTTAAAAACACTTTTGGGTCGTTATAAAAATTATAATGATCAATCAAAATTATGATGATTTTCAATAAAATTATTGGGATAAAATTACTAATTATTTTCTATTTACAATAAATTTGCATCAGTTCAATTACGTTTTGAAGTCTTGTTAACTGAATTATTCTAGTTATGTGTTTAGTATGGTATATTGTTCCATTTTATATGTTCATTGCGTAAATTAGCCTTTTAAAAATATAGTAAATAGGAATGTGATATATGTACACAGACTCTCTCAATGCAAACACATTAATCTTTAAGTATTTATAACCACATAATCAATGTGCTGTATTAATAATTACCATTTGGCTGATTCCATGAAGTTGTTCATCATGCATATTTATAGGTACTCATCGTATCATCATTTATAGAAGCAAATTTTATTATACCCACACAAATAATCAAAGATATCCAGTTATGATTAGATCCTACTTTAAAAAAAAATCGGCCAATTGCGAGTCAGACTTGCGTTCAAAGGGATCTGTAAAAAACGGCAAAAAAACACGTTTGTTGAATAAGAGCTCCCCTTAAATATATATTTTATTAAATTTTTAGTGTTTTTTGTTATAGCGGCTTGCACCGACGTCTCCGACGTCACGACGGGTGTCTCCGACGACATGCAACCACATATGCCACCGTCCTTCTCAGGATTAGTGGCTGGGCGGTTCGAGCTTCCACTCTAGCCGCCCACGACCCCAGAAGCCCCCTTCTAGTCGCCTCTTACGACAGTCAGGGGATAACGTAGCCGTATTCTACTCCCCAGCTACAGGAGGAGCTACATTGACTTAAAATTGTCAATTCGGGAGTGCAACGATACGCTAAAATTAGGGATAGAGAATCCAGAAAAAAATAGACTCCAAAATTTTATTGACAAAATAAACCAAATATATATGTATGTGGAACATAGAATCTCTTCCTATTTTGATATCGGTTAAAAAGGATTTTTCGACAATTTAATGGGTCCGTTCTAGACCCCGCCTTATGCCCACGATATGATATAAGTTTATTCCAAAAAATTTTAAGAATATTAATGTCCATAGCAAAACCTTGCATAACGACTTCAAGCCGAAGTGAGCGAGAAATCTTGTAAGTATAACATAAAACATTTCTACCGAGTGAAACGATATAATAAAAATGTTTTATGTTAATTGTAAATATAATTGCACATTTGCACAGTATTAATATCTGGAAAGTATTTGTAATATACTTAATTTAAACGGCTTTCAGTTTGAAAGCGTGAATAAAATTGGCATATTTTCTTTAAATAGAAAATGTAAGAGAAAATACTTCACTGAATATTCCACTGGCCTGTAACCGAAATCCATATAGAAAATTAAGTTCCGCGTGTTCCAATGTACCAAACATCTATACTTTATACTTAGTTTTGGAAACTGAGAATAAGTAACAACCCAATATTCTATCCTTCTCAAAAAAGTCTGTGTTCGAAATAGCAGCGAACCAAAACTACTGAATTTCAAGTATTACAATTATTTTATAGTTTACAATTACTATAACTTGAGACAACATTTAGTCTTTCATCATAATACTTTATCCAAAATTATTACATTTTATACTTGCTACATTTAGAAAAATATACGTGACGAATAGATAACTTTCCTTTGGGAAGTCGGTTAAAAATACTCTGTCCGTGCTTATAGTGCAACGGAATTTAGCTTCAAATTGTAGGAACAATTGGTGATGTTTGCACAAAATTTGAAATGACACTAAATACAAATGTTGAGTGGTGGAATATGAACGACTAGTAGACATTTAACTTTCATCCATACTGGGATCAGAATAGGGCTACGGTTTCTTATGCCTGGCGTAAGAAGCGACCAAAAGGGGGCTTCCGGGATTGCGGGCGGCAAGAGTGGGACCTCCAATCGTTTAGCCAAGTGTCCCCAGGAAGGACGGCGGTATGTGCGGTTGAATTCCGACGTAAAGACCAGACGTTGCTGTGGGTCCAAACGCTCACCTGATGAAGCCCGATGGGGCAACGCAATCAAAGGAACCCGATGGCGTTCCTTTGGAGATGCCGGAATCCTTGTTACAGTTCCGAGGACGGCTACCGGAGAGCGTTATATTAAACCCCACATAACCTGGCATCGAATAACTTTTAAAGGTTCCTCCCCGATAAAAAATACATTTAGCTTTAGGCAGCATTGTAAGGTATATTTTATCTTCAATCTTTTAAGTAATTAATTAATTAGTAAATCTATTAATAGGTAGTTATGCTGATGATATCATATGTACTATTGTATACACAACACAATAGGACAATTACAACAGCTTAAGTGATAAATATTATCTGTATATTAAGATAAAATGAGATACAACTTGAAATAGTACATGGAAGTGTTATTTTATGCAAATTTGACGTGTCATGTGATATACGGATGTAAATAAAGTAGGTAGTTATTATAGCAAGGATTTAAAACTCGTAATTTAAAAATAGTAAAACATAAAATACGAGTGCGTAAAACCATTTTTTATTCATAATGATATATCTCGATATATATAATTGCGCTTTATATGAGTTTTCGACGAAAAAGTTAAGTTAAGTATTACATATTTTTAGAATGGTCTATCTGAGACGATTTTAATGGTATGTCACACGTTACAATCCGTCAAGCCATTTAGGCTGTAGCGCGTGCCAAAGAAATGGACATACATACAAACAAACATGCATACATATACAAACGCTCGAAATTCGCTCATTACCCTCCTTCTGACGCAGTCGGGTAATTGTAATGCTTGTATTTTCACTACAGAAAAGAAGTAGTTTCAAGGTGGAAGCGTAGTTCGACCGGGGAGGTACCTCCACCACATTTAGCGTGAACAAATTCTTGCGTTCTTATCAGATTATAGTAACAAACGAGCATGCAGTCCACCTGATGGCAAGTGGTTAACTACCGCCCATGGTCATCTGTTTGATTGATGGTTGCCTCAAATATAAGAGACCCGGTAACCACACCCTTCCAGCGAAACGCAAGAACTGCTTCACGCTAGAAATAAGTGAACTGCATGGACATTTTTTTTAAGTTTCTTCGTATTTTAAGCGGAAATAAAACATATTTTCACAACCAAAAGTCGCCGATACTCTTTGAAATGACTCAAATTTTGTGTGAAAATCTATCCGTTTACTAATTTTGGAGGTTTTTACTTTCGTCATACTCGTTCAAATAACTAATTTAAATATGTAACAATCATTTTAACATTTGCCGTTTAATAAGGTAATTTAATAATAAATAATTTTTGAAATCACAGACAATTAAATTCAATTTATTTTTATATACCTTCTGTTGGCTCCTTTTCCTACCGTTGTCTTTTATTGCTTTCGTAGCAAATGTTTTCTAGAAGACATCATTTCTTTAAAGACATAAACTTCTTTTATATATTTACAACTTAGCCACGATGCAATATGATATCTATCACCTAGTTCCGGGGTCGATACCTAGCCAGGACGATTTCTGAATGATGTATTTAAACTTCAGTTCTCGGTGTTTTTTTTTTTTTTTTTTTTTTTTTTTTTTTTTTTAAACAAAATTAAAAAAAAAAAAAAATTTTAATAAAATTTATCCCAAAATAAAAAACAGTTT
>DWNE01007781.1:0-11996 GCA_018249875.1 Cecropterus toxeus | reverse complement strand
TATATCGATTGGCACCATACCAGCAATTACGCAAACCGCATCTTCTGAGACGGTACGAAACGCACAGGCCACGCGTAATGCACTTATCCTGTAGACGGATGAGATTTTACGTCGGGTTTCCTGATTATCAAGTGCTCTTGACCATATTGCATTTCCATACATTAACACTGATGTAACTACAGATGTCAACAAAAGTCTCCTTTTTTGCATGGGTCCTCCGATGTTCGGCATTAACCGCGCCAAATTAGCCACCACTCCGGTTGCCTTTGCTGCAGTGCATTCCACGTGTTTCTTAAAGTTAAGACGCGTGTCTATCATCACTCCAAGATAGCGTTTGAATGGTTGCATAGTGATTGTATGGCGTCCCACTCTTAGTCGCATTATCTCGGTCTGTTTCCTGCTAGTAGTAAGGACAGCTTCCATTTTGTGCTCTGCAAGCTAGAGTCCAACTTGCTTCCATTTTTGAATGACTTCATAGGTTTGGTCAAAAGCCCAGTTGATTTCTTCCATTAGCCATAAATAGAGTAACAAAAAATCGCTACCATAATTAATATAATAGTCAAAATACTAGGACATAACTAGGATTTTCTGTGTAATGCCATCGACACAAAGACAAAATACTAGAACTCAGTACAGATAACTAAATTTATAATTCAGATATATGTTTGACCAGGGTTCGAAAGCGAAACGCATTAAGTTTCAGACCGGTATAGCTACTACGCCACTCGGCTGGATATAAGGCTAAGTGCAGTGACTATTTCAACTATTATAAAACACTTCCTTTCTAGGACGTACACTTATATTTACATGTAAGAGCGAAACTAAATTATTTACAGACTAGCTATGCCACGCGGCTTCACTCGCTACTACATAAGAAAGAACAAACTGACAAAATATATATTATATAGCCAATAGCCTCCCACAATAAGTGTACTATTCAATACAAAAATATTTTTTCAATTCGAAGTAGTAGTTCCTGAGATTAGCGCGTTCAACCAAATAAACACTACTGTTTTATAATATTAGTATAGAAGTATGGATTTAAAGTAATATTAGGTAACTCGGTTACTCGAAGTTATTTTCGACATATGTGGCATTAATATTCGCTACATACTGAAAGGGTCAGAATATATTTAAGGAAATAATCAACATTTGCATGCGGAAGCTGTAATAGAGTTCCGTCCGTGCCGGGTTGAGAACCGCTGCCCACAATCACATTAATGTAGCAAGTGCCTTGGTTAATCGAGCTACATTTAATCCCGGGAGCCTTAGTTTTGTATGGAACAAAGGACGGAAAATGACGATTTTGAATATTAATACTTTTGTGGACTTTAAGTAGAACTGATGATAATAACATCAGAAATACCCCAGTGATCTACATATATGTATATTAATGTTTAAATATTAATGTTTATATTTAGGTAATATAATATAAATGTTTAATTATTTAATATTTTAATTTTAATTTAACTTAATTTTTAATTTCATATATTTATATAATAATATTATAAATGCGAATGCGATTCTGTCCTTCTGCTACTACTAAACCACCGAACCGATTTCAATGAAATTTGGTGCCTGGTAATAGAGTTGACCTGGAGAAAGGACATGAGCTACCCTTAATCACGAAGAAAAGGGTCGAAGAGGTTAAAATTGGGTATGGAAGTTTTACTTCGAAGGACTGCCACCTTGTCGTGATGGGAGGGCTTGCGTATCCCTGTGATCCCCATGCCACACCAGCGGGAATACCCATGCTGGGGATTTTTTTTGGGGGGGAGGGGCAGAATAAGCGCAACTTACTCCTCGTCGGGACTCTTTAGGGGTCTATCAGTCTATATTTGAATGGTGTGTGCCATCACTCACTCAATCAAGCAAGAACCACTGGAAAATTACATGAAATTTAGCATATATATCTTACTTACCTGGTCAACGTATGCTTTTTATTTCGATATTTTGCACTTATAAAAGATAGCGACATATAGACATTTGTATGTCCCGTAGCGAAGCAAGGGTAGGTAATCAGCGAGTATAATATAACAATAATGAAATTTTACAGGTCATTTAATTGCGGAAAAAGAATCCTTCGAGAAAAGGATGGTACCGTCCCGCTTTTTTGCTCGACTTGGCGGTGGCACTGCCGTGCCACCAGATATATTAGAATATTATTTTAACGAAAAATACCCCTTTTTACGAAAATTCCGTAGACGAAAATGTATGAAATTTGGCACATTTATAGTTTCTACAGAGAAGAAGTACAGTACAAGTACAATTACGATTAAATCAATAAAAAAACATTACACACACTACCATAGATTTGACATAAACATACGTATGTTTACGTTACTCTTTTGTCTATGGCTAAAGCCTATGTATGGTATTTAATATTATTTGTGTTAATAAAAATTAAATATAATCTGTTAAAACTGAGAAGTATGATTGTGACACTTAAGTGAATACCAAGTTTAGGTTTTTACTTTAAAAAATTACGTTAGAATTTTGACCACTAGGGCAACTAGTCTTAATAAAAAAATTATTTTGAAAATCGGTCCAAGTATGGCTGAGAAATCGGTGAACATACATAAAAAAATACGTACATTCAAACATAGAACCACATCCTTTTCGAAGTCGGTTAAAAAGCCTGATGCTGCCGCCTATATAAAGTACATAATAAATAGACAGTTGAATGAATTTACAATAAAATTATCACAAGTTGTAAAACATATTAAAACTATATGATAACATTTTTTGCATCTCTTCGACAAGCATCGGTGGTTCAGTGGTAGAATGCTCGCCTGCCACGCGGGCGGCCCGGGTTCGATTCCCGGCCGATGCATCGTGGACGCCTGCATTCCCTTTTTGTTGTTTTTCGTCCGTCTGGGTTATGCATTTAAAACTTTAATTATACGTGGAATGGTCAGAACACAAAATAAACGTATTTTTCTTTGAAATCGTCTATCTCTGTATAGATTGTCATGAAATTTATATTAAACTAGCTGTTGCGCGCGATTTCGTACGCGAAGACTTTAATATAAATAATAATATAATCAATCTCGATTTTACTCCATTGCAGATTGAATATTAGAAAGCGATTGAACGCATTATTCTTATGTTATATACTTAAGTAAAAAGGTGAAAATAAGTCGAAAAACGACATGTGTTTTTCGACATCAATACTAAAAATAAATACAATATAAAAGTACTTAGTTATAGAATAAATAGTAATTATATATATTTTTGTTTGGAAAATTTAAGTTCAGTCTAGGTGTTTGTACTTAAATATCACAGAAAGTACATTACTGGTTGCCGATTTTTTTTAATAGCGAACTTATAGGTATTCCAGGTCCATACAGGAAGGTGTGATGCACTTTTGCGCTTCAACTTTAATACTGAGGGAGGTCTATAAAAAGGAGAGAACCCTATTATACCTCCCTTTTTAGGGTTCCGTAGCCAAATGGCAAAAATCGGAACCCTTAAAGATTTGTCATGTCTGTCTGTCCGTACGTCTGTCCGTCTGTCCGTATGTCACGGCCAATGTATTTGCAAACTGTTGAAACTTGGTAGATAAGTATATTCTGTAAACCGCTTTTCGAATTTTGTTCAACAATTGAAAATATATTCAATTCCCCACACATGGAACTGAAACTCAAAAACATTTTTTTATCTTACAAATACGTACCTACCCCACACGTCCACAGAAAAGTCTTCAAAAATGACATTGAGGTTTCTAAAACCATTTTTTCTCAAAGTCGATTGTTTGAGAGATAAACCCTTTCAAAGCGGTAAAATGTGTGTATCCACCCCCCCTCTAACTTTTAAACCAGGAGTGTGAAAAATCTGGATGAAACATATATTGAAGATGTCAAGGAAAACCGAATAACATAACTTTTTAATTCATACAAACACTACGAAAAACAAACTTATGTTGGTAGTCGGACTTTATTTTTTTTTACAACAGAGCTGTATTTTCTCTTCAAGATTTGTGAATGATAATGCTACGGAACCCTTCGCCTGCGAGTCGGACTCGCACTTGACCGAAATTTTGGCCTATTTTTAGTATTTTATTTATATATTGCGATATATCATTGTTTATATTGTAATGAAAATTATTTGATTGTATGTTTCATTGTTTTATGCGTAACGAAACGCAGATGCGACATCTTTGAGTGCTAAAGGTAATTTACCATTCAGAAATGTATGGCTTAGTAAATATTATTTGCGGATGTAAAAACTGCATAAAACATACAATGGCTAAAACCAACAAAGCGTTAACAAATAGGAAGAACTATGAAAATGTATAACTGTATTACATAATACATGCCTTTTGATTTAAATCCGAGCCCAAATCGTATAAGCGCAGTTAAAAAACCACAAAGGTACGTAATAACGCAATGTTGGCTCACGGAAAACCGAAAACAATTCATTGCTGAGTCCCTGTTGCGCCCTGAGGAGCTGTGGGAAGTTAGCCGATCCGTAAAAAGCAATTCTTCCAGTGCCTTTTCACCGTACATTTAATGCGAATGTGTACAGTTTAGTGTTCCTATAATTGTGTTTCGTTATTGTATAGTATCCGATCGTATCGTCTTTTAAGGATGTAGACACTTATTGCTTAATACAAATCCTTTGTTGATAAAGTCAAAAAGTTTAAATCATCTTCCAACCTGGATTTAATAATTATAACTTCATGTACCTATGGCCAAACTCGTTAAATGCGGTAAATAATTCCGAATTTTTTAGAAACCATTCCCAAAATGTTTTATAGGGTAGATAAAATTAGATTTTTCAAATTTTATTAAAATATGATACCTAGTACAGTAGATTCAGCTATTGGAAAAATGCTTGGGATGCGAAATATCTGAATTGTTGCTTCACCTTGCTCATTTTCAAGAAATCTTTTTAGGAATATATTATTCAAAGTCATTGACCTAAGTATTAGATTTTCTAATTTGGAGGTATATTTTCTTTGTTATTTATAAAACCCTTCTCCTTTATGATAGGTAGCACTAACTTCAGAACCTTTAGATAAATTACTGACTCGGAATTAATTTAATTATAACATTTTTATCAGGCAGATTTACTAAAAGAATAAAGTATACATTCAAAACGTTTCAACTTGTTTTAGTTTATAAAAAACCTAAATATCAAAATGAAAGTTTTATTTTTCTGTATTTGAACTATACAACCTTGTTAATTTTCCTAATCTTAAGAATAAGAAAACCATAGCCATACATTAACTGCTAAATGTATATGCGTAATGTGGCGTCTCGGACTGCTAAAGCTGATATTTTCGAAGAAAATTCGTGGGTGTTTGAGTGTCTGTAATCAAATCACGTGGCTAAGGAGTTTGCATTCATTCGAGCGTAACGCATTTGAATACTATTGGAGATACGAGTACCTCCACGAAAATAGCAAAGAAATACTAAGAAAATGCACTTTGTTTGTCGTACCTACTCAGATACATTCCAATTCTTATATGTTAAATTTTGCACAAAGAACACGTTTGTAAGTAAGAAATCCTTTTACCTTAAAACACTTTACTCTGTAAGTTATACCAATAAGAGTAAGAAAAGGTAAAAGTTAAAAGGTGGAAATTTATATAAAGGTGGAAAGATCTAACTAAAATTTTGATGGTGGTAGAACTCTTTGTGGTTCGATTCCGCAAGCACCACCGCCACACATATTGCTGCCCAATAACAGTCGCATACACACAGAAAGATCTGGGTTTTTTATCAGATTGAAGTAGCAATCGAGGATGCAGTCCATCTGATGGTTAGTGGTAACTGCCGCCCATGGACATCTGTAAGCAACTTCATATAGAACTGGGGTTCTATCTGAAGGATCACAGATGCGTTACCACTCCTGAGGACTAAGATGTTCGCGTCATATACAAGTGAGCCGGCAACGTTGCCGGTTCACACCTTTCCAACGAAACGCAAGAACTGCTTCACGCTTGAAATAGGTGTGGCGGTACCTCCCCGGTCGAACTACATCGATTCTACAACCTCTTGCAATAAGGCTTGCCATAGCCTTCAAAACAGAACACAACTACGCCTAACACTTATCGATATACTTATCCAAGTTCCAACTTAGTTCTCAGAGGTCGCAACGCATCTGTGGCTAACCGGCTTACATCTTAAAATCTTACCTGAGATTGATTGCAGGTGTCCATGGGCGGCCGGGTCCACTTATCATCAGATGGACGGACGTTCAAATTTCGAGAAAGGGGCTAATAATACCTACTTATTTTATTCGCCTCTTTATCGAAATTTGTTGATTAATGACATTTTAAGAATTTTCGATAATTCTATACTGAGTGTTAGAGTATATGCACGGTTTTTAATTAAAACATAATAAAGTCCTTAAACTATTAAGTGGCCTTTAATTAGGTAAGAAATAATAAAATTTAAAACTGTAAGCCTTGGCATTAGCCCTCAAAGATTTTTTGTATCTATTTAAACAGATAAATTAGTTAAAGCAGTCTAGACAGTTGACCTAAGTTGTTCTGCTACACTTTTTAGGAGTGCCACACAAGCCTCATTGAAGCGCGTGTAATGTTTCACCCTGTACCGCAATTATGATCAGATGGAGCTGAAGTTTTCCATGCCATCGGGCCCACAGACGAACGCTACAAGCGTGTCTGTACCCTCAAAATGGGCGTATCGACTTCAGATAGAGCCCCCTGATCTGTATGAAGTTGCTTACAGATGTCCATGGGCGGCATTAATAACTTACCATCAGGTGAGCTGCATGCTCGTTTGCTACTTTAAACAGTTAAAAAAAACCTGTGTCTTCTTAATAAAAGAGAAGATGATTGGATTGAAAACTCTACGCAATAACAGCCGTCAATTTCAAATACGGAATTCTTGGCGAGAAAAATAAATTGTGATTTACTATTTATTCGTGTCGTTCAAATAGATACGTCATACACACTCACGTTCTGTATTTTAATATGTTACAGTTACTCACGGTTTTTAATTTCATTTTGCTAAAAATAAATTAAAAAAGGGTGTATAGTGAGAGTACCTGCGACGTATTAAAATGTATCAAATCCGCTATAATATTAGTCTAAATTCATATACTTTTCTGTAAACGTCCTTTTAACCTTTTTGGGTAACTTGTTTGTACAAATAAATTCATTATCGGTTATTTTTACTACAACTTTCGGAAATGCTTGTATAACTAGTTAAAGCTTTGCAAAGCGTTAGGTACATACAGCGCTTCATACTAAAACAAGGTTATGACAAAGTGGAACATAGAAGTGGGAATGAACCAGTGAACGCAAACAAATGAGTAACGATCAGTAACTGTTCTAGCACTTACCATATGAGTTAGGGTTCAGCTATTAACTGCTACTAGGGTTGGCACCCCTCCCGGTTTTAGGAAATCGCAAATTACATCATAATTCGCGTAATATTCCATCTCAAAATACAAAATTCCCTTCGTTCAAATTAAATACAAAACGAATGCTAAACGGGGTGACAACTCCGCTGAACAATCCTCAACGCCAAAGAACGTGCTACAATTTTTGCGGTTTTAAAATTGCACGATTAAATCTTGTTTTACTAAGTGTCATCTCTACTACAAGCCTAAAATTGGATGACATTTTTAAAACGAAGTAGATTAAAAATGTTATCCATTTAATATCGTTGCGTTACAACGATAAATACTTTGATTATTTCTTTCTTGTTAACTATTATCTATTGTAATAGACGATTACTCGAATTCGAATTTAGATAAAAACATCATTCATTACCTTTTTAGTTTACGCATTAGTATTCAGTCTCATTACTTGGTAGCCCTATGTGGCACCAGTGTGCAGTGGAAACGAGGCTAGGCGATTTACGGTTGGGTGGCACATAAGTTCAACAAAGGGGCCTATTAAGAAAATTATCGGCAATCCGATAGCAAACGCGATTCAAACAAAGTGTATGGCATTTTGAAGTCGTCGGCCAGATTTTAGATTACCGAGAAATAGGCATGGTGTGAGCGGAATCGCAAGTAGGCATTTGTTTCTCAATGGAAAACGTAATGAAGTGTAGTAATAACGATAAATCAATGTCAATACTTTAATGGGTTCCGTTTTCTGTATCTTTTTTCTTATACACATTTACTAGACGTCTACATAATTCAATAATTTGTGTAGCATGTCCCCCAGGACAAAACTTCCATGCCTAGATTTGTTCCGACTCACTGAGCTTTCGTATGTGGCTCCTTTATCCGTACCTTATTGTTCTGTCTTGATACATTTATAGTGAGCATTTACGATAATATCGACAGTAAATCTCAACACGGACCTACAAAATTATTGGGCTCCGCGCTATCTCGGAAATTCTTTACAAGCCACGGCTATTGTGGACGGGGAAAAAAGTGGCGGTGACATTTTTAAAGAGAAGCTCTTTCGTGATTCGCAACAATAAATCTAACCTCCTGACACGCGCGTCATAAAAATAACAAGGTAAATAAAGTATATAGGAGCAAAAACGCAGTAACGTTTAAGTATCGATGCCGTGTTGCCGGCTCTCGCATATTGCATGCGAAGGTGCTGTTTCATAAATTGTGCAGAAAACACAACACGGAATCGCTGCTATAAAAAATTCATAACATGGCTGGAGAACAGAAACAAAGGTATTAAGCTTATTTCTTATAACAGCGTAGTCTTGACACAATGAAACCAAACATGAAATTCAGAGTGACTTGCTCGTAAAGTAGGAAAAAGTAGTCTCATTTATTTCGCTCTTAGCGATAAGGATGGCGTACCCATTGTGGGCCGACACCCGTCACCTGTCAGATTTCAGAACGAAACGCACAGCCGTTGTTGGGAACCATCGCTGTAAAAATGTATGAATTGATTTATCAACTTTCGACTTGGTTATTTTAGATATAGAAACAAACGCCAATGGCTCGTGTATTTCATGCTTAGTGTTTGTAGCACGGTGGCGAATATTGTGCAGGTTCAATAGCGACAAACCGCTATTTATGTCAATACGTGTGTTCGGTTGCTAAAGAGTTTTTCTATAGCCTACGCGAGGTTAAGCTAATTTTCTTTCTTAAAACTGTACTTAATTTAACATGCGTTTTTGTATATAAGTAAGATAACACACATTTTTTTCTTAAAATCATAAAAATCTGCTATTACGAAGTAAGTGAAAATTCACAGTGAAACTAAAGTTAATTTGTGCTTGAAATTTTGTTTGTTTTGAATTGATAAAAACTGGATTGTATGAGAAGATAACACAACGAAGACGGTAAACCCTGCTCTCCAAGGAAATTAATACAAATACCCTCCCTGTATGCCGTTACATGACTTCCAGTGCAGGAAAGGTATATTTTATGGTATAGAAATAACAATCCAACGAACGTAGTATAAATATCGTTTAAAGATGGTTGTTGTTCGATATCGGAAGATTTTTTTTTTATAAATATGAAGTAGCCAACGAGCAAGCAGCCTCCCTGATGGTAAGTACTGCCGCCCATGGACATTTGTAAGCAACTTCATATTGAACAGGGGTTCTATATGAAGTCTATCACAGATGCGTTGCTACTCCCGAGGACTAAGATAGTCGCCTCATGTAAAAGTGAGCCGGCAACCACACCCTTCCACCGAAACGCAAGAAATAATTCAAAGATCGCAGAAATTTCTCAGGTTCTTGTCTTATTTGCAGCGGTATCAGCACTGTGTCTTATTCTGCCTTAAACTTAGTAGCGTAGTATTGCTGTATTCAGTTCAGGGTAACAGATATAGGTTTCCGAGGCTTTTGATGTTCTATTAGTATCATAATAATGTACGTATCAGTGATAATTTCATGTAGATCTCCCGTTTTATCATGTTCTTTTATCATTAGTTGTATTGCAAGTAAGCTAAAGTAAACAATAAATAGATTTTAAAATATGTCCAGTTGCAGATAAGTTCCTGTTAAATATTTCAAATTAGTGCCCGGAACTTAAAAGTAAATACGGTGTAATACCGGCACGGAACAGGACGTTGCAAAGACTGTTGCTTAAGGCAAAAATAGAAGTAAGATATTTCCGTTGTACTCCTACTGAGGGACTCTCTTTAGTATTTATTCGTTTTCCCTCGATAATAAACATTAAGCGCTTAGAGTTACATAAAATAGTATAGATTCCGGGCAGGAAGATTTATGAATAAGCAGTAGCTTTGTTAAAAACTGCTGACGGAAAGTCACGCTCTACTTTTCTTTTGGAGTTCTTTGTAGATCAAACGTGAAAAGTAGTTGGTGACAAGTAGTATCTATAGTTATATATTGTTTTTAGAGCTACGGTTAGAGAGAAGGTACATTAGTTTTGTATGTTTTTTTTCGACTGCGTCAGAAGGAACCTAATAATTTTCGAGCGTTCGTATGTGTGTCCATTTCTTTGGTTTAACATATTGATTGATATACGCATATATCGACGGAGCTATGATATATCATTACAATTGTTTCAGTTTGCAGGGTGACATAGGCTATATAATAAAAAAGACGCCTGTGATAGGGAACGGCATTTTTATTATCATAGAAATATGAGTATCAAATGAAAGCTAATAAGTAGAACATTCCACAAAAAGGATGTATATTATATTGTTCGAATGTTCTATTTACTACTTTTATGTTCCTATTCTGACGAAAAGTTAAAATAGCGTTAAATTAAATATATTATTTTAAAAAGCATAAAACCCAAAGCTTTACAAAACTGAACTAAAACTGTAGGCAACGTATCGTTTTAAAGGAGTCGGGGTTTTTTGTTTTGATATTTTGAACAATATTACTTATTAGAACCCTTTTTCACCTTTGTTAGTTCGTTATAATGTAAGGGTCAAATCTCACAACAGAATTTTGAACCAGTTAAACTCAACAGATTGAGCTTAATTGTTTTATTGTTTGGTTTTCATGATAATGCACGATTCTTTAAGCGACGTTCTTAATCCAATATGGCGAACGCCCAAAGACAACATACCAATTTTTATATCATATAAAAACTTATTTATTATATAATTTTATTTCTCGCAAAACAAATAATACCTACTTTTTCACGAGGTTTAGTAATTTGTCTAACAAAAATTGTAAGCTTTAAGGTTCTACCTTAATGTGGTCTGTGAATGATGTGGCCGCCAGAACCAGGGCTTATCGCCCGTAATGCAAATGAAATCCCAGTCGTTTCTATTGTTTTTATCCTAATTTTTCCTTTTAAATAAATGTACAGATTTTAGGTAAGGCTCGTAAAAATTCAGGTTTCATTATTAAATTTATATTTAAGCAGTATATAAAGTAAGTTATATCTGATGTTATATTTTTCGTTTTCGGCTTTCCCATTATCATTCTACGTTTATTATTACATATTTTAGTAAGTTGAATATACACTGATACACAGTTATCAGAAACTTTGCGATAACTATGTATCAGTGTATATACAACGCGCTTCTAATTTTCCAAAGATTATTTATTTTCGGAAAAAATATTAGCGCGTTTTAGTCGCAATCAATTTTTCGGTAAATTAGGAGATGAAGTACTGAAACATTTTTATTATTTGGCATGGCGCCCACTTACTTCGAATAGCCTCCACTTTAACCTTTTACATCGATTCCTTTTTTATGGTTATGTCTGAGCTAACAGTATGATTCATTGGCCAGAAAGTAATTGCATGGATTTTAATTTCTTTAAATATTCATTGTTCTATTCAATTGATTTTAAAATGTTACCTGACGATAAATGTACGTACTATTCCTTATGTTATAGTATCTTTACTTTTTATGTGTTAAAACATGTTTTTATGTTCCATTATGGTCAAAAATGTTGGATTTAGATTCAAATAATAGAGCATTGTTAGAGGCATTTCATATTACAGTAGTTACCATTACCCATGTCGATTTGAACATATCGTTGGTCCTATTCAAAGCTAAAACATAACATCTTTGTCGTGTAACGTTGTCAAGCCTAAGTAGCGAGCGGAGCTTAGTTCCACGATTCCATCTGTATTCACGTATCTCGGTAAAACACAGTAAA
>DWNE01007780.1:0-11996 GCA_018249875.1 Cecropterus toxeus | reverse complement strand
GTATGTTGCCTTACATTTGATTAAACATGGGGCATGTTTGGCGAGATACATTAGACTTGTTGGCGTAGCGAGGCCTTCTGTGGGCACAGGTTCGCCTCATCGTACACACTACTACATGTAGACTGTATATATACCATATATAAAAACTTCGACATAGTTATTTTTTTCATATTTTGCTTCATATTTGGTTCCTGTCGCAATGTTGTTTTTTATGTATATCACTTGTATGAACACTTCAATTAATTTATTTTGTCTCAAAATATTTTTGTTTTGCTCCATGTCTCTCTTACCAATTGTTTAATGAATGACATATTATTGGTAACTTTGCTGATATGTGCCCTAATTCTAAGACCTTATGTAAAAGTACAATTACATTCTATTGTATGTTTCCCTAATAAAATAAATAAAAAAAATAAAAATAAATAAACACGATGTTTCACATCTGCCAGGCGTCCCGTGACGACTTTTTTTATTTAAGTATCTATTTGGTATCTGCTTTGGCCTATTAGATATTCAACAGTGTTGGTGGCTTATGGTCGTAATGGTATTCAATCCCTATAATGTCCTTCAACATTCTCCGAAAGTTACATTTATGCCATCGTGTTTATAATCTTATCAAGATTGTTCAAAAGAAACAATTAACTTTGATAGCAATAAATTTAAATATAATTAAAGTTAGCACGCTGACCTTGTAATTGTCCGGCAATCAAGGGTTCTTAATATATGGGCGCGGGTTATGAAGTGTGAGTCAGGGCTACCCGGTTATAAATGACTGTTTTTACCCGACTACGCCAAAAGTAGGATAATGTTTTTCGAGCGTATGTAATTATGTCTGCATGTTTGTTTGTATGTCAATTTCTTTGGCCCGCGCTACACTCCAAACGCCTTGACGGATTGTGATTATGAAATATCATTAAAATTGTCTCAGTGTGTATAGTAACATAGGCTATAATTTTTATAAAATGGCGCTTGGAAGTAGAGGAAAAAGATGGGGGAGGGACAAATTTTTACTGTTACGACAATATGGGTATCAAATAAAAGCTAGTAAATAGACCTATCTAAAACTATAAACATTGTAATAGTTTTAACGCTTGCTTGCGTTTTTGTCAAAATAGTCAAATAAAAATATTTCAATATATATTAAACATACATACATACTTACGCTCGAAAAACATTCTCCTCCTTCTGACGCAGTCGGGTGAAAATAAAGGTACGTATAAAATTAGCCTAAACATTTTAATAGAGTCCTCTTAGATTCCCTTTCTAGATTAGGCTGACGTCACCGGTGACGATCTTGGAGCGTGACGTGATCGTGTGGACGGCTTTATGGCGGGTCATTTAAGTGGAATTTCTGTATGAGCGAGTCATTAAGATTAGGGGCTAGTAAGTTAATTAGGGGAATATAGGTCAGCTCGTTGGGAGGCTTCGTGTTATAAGATATCAATGAAAAGTATCCGTTTATTCAAGGATATTGTTATTATTTTTGTTAAGTTATATAGTTTAGAATAATGAGAAAATTATTATTTTTAAGACGAATTGAGGTCCGCGGTTTTCCACTCGTTTAAATGTAAATGTAACATAACTTTACATTGAATTTTGATTAATTTTAGACTTGATTCATTTTTTCATTAACTTTTGATAGAGTAATTTTACATAATCAGGGCTGGAACCCAAAAGACGTTCCGTAAATAGTCGAATTTCAAAATATTTCTAAGGGTTTTGTAAGGCAATTCCTCAAGCAATTACGTTTTATAGCGCGCATTTGTACCTATTTGTACGAAGTATAGAAGCTTAATACTCTATCATCCCCTGTGTCCCGTTTACCCCATAATAGTCAAATATGGGCAAACAAGGCCTTTGGAAGCAATGTCTAAAAACAAGAATGTTTATTTCAACTACTATGTTGACTAAATTTAATAACCACTTTTTAAAAATGACTGCATTACTTATCTGCAGGTATCTAAAGAAAATAAAGAGAAGCGTCTGTTAAAACAATGAATTATGAACCGAAATGTGAGCCCGATTCACCCGAAGCGCTATAATATGGGACTCTTCAAAAATAGTGCGAAATGAGCTCGTTTTTAAAGCCGGCGATGCATTGCCGACTCTTCTGTAATTGCAAAAGTTGATAGGCGACGGTGACTACTTTCCATCACAGGCTGTTTGCCTAATTATATTTAGGTTTAAAAAATCTTAGCCCATATTAATCAACTTAGCTGATCTTAATTAATTATTTACATTATAAAGCCAAGTTTGACGTTGAAAAAAATAAGTTGTATAACAATTTAATAGGCCTCTATTATTTTACATTCGTTATACTATCACATCTGAAAACAGTTCAAAAATACAGAAGTTTATCACAGACAAACGAACTGCGTAAGCCTAATGGTACCCTTTCTACGGAACCCTTATGAGGAAAATGGGATCCCAACAATAAAAGTAACATCTAGCCAGTTGCTATATAAAGTATCAAAGATCCGGATAAAGAGATAACTCAGCTTATAAGCCCCACTTTACACCCGGTTCTGACGTTTTTACCCGGTTTATCGTTGGACGAAGCTTTTGATTACACCTATATTTCTAGTTTATCGTTTGGAGCTAAAATGTGATAAAGCCATAGTATAATAACAATAAGTATAGCGTCTTCTTGTTAACCAACACTGACTACGGTCACCAGCATCCCTTATTAGGGATTAGGGGATCTCCCCTATGGATGGATAGTAAAAATAGTAACTATTTTTTACTATAATTTAATGTAAAAAATTTAACGGGTTGCACTCCAGGAGTGCCGGTAGAAGTAAAAACTTAAATATTAAAGTAGTACATTTTTGGTATTTTAGAATGGTTAGGGAATAATTTTTCACGAATAGCTTTAATTTTATTTTTATCAGTAGGTATAAATTTATGTGGTATAATACAATATTCATTTATTGCGCTATCGTACACAAATAGTAAAATTACATTTAAAAATTTATTAAAAAATATAAATAATAATAATAATTGTCAACATTATATTTATACTAATATTATAAAAATGTAGAGTTTTCTTGGTTGAACGCGCTAATCTCAGGAACTACTGGTTCGAATTGACAAAATATTTTTATGTTGAATAGTAAATTCGTCATGGAAGGCTTTAGGCCATATATGTACATATAGTATCACGCTATGTTTGTTCTTTTTTAATAGATTGTTCTCTAATAAACGCGGTTGAAACTGGGTGGCACAGCTAGTTATAAATACTTTTTCTCCTACGCCGTGTCGGCGGTCTTACAAATTTTCGATCAGGTCACGTGTCCTGACTCGAGTTTAATATTTTTTGCCTATCATAAAAAAAACACAACGGCGCTAAAGAAGTTTTCCCTTCAAAAAATACGTTAATGATTATAGGTAAGCATTATTGAAAAAATTTTCATAACCTATTCAAATAATGATAATAATCAGTAAATAACGATATTCATTGCGTAAACGCTTCGATTTGAAGTAGAAACCATTATAATTGCTTTGGTAATCGGTTGACGAGATCTGGACAGTAAAAGTGATAGTAATCGTTCACAAAATTGCCGTCTACCTTTTTAATTATACGCTAATAACAATTAAATCATAAATTTAAATGAAACGGCCAAGTGCGAGTGGGACTTGCGCAAGAAGAGTTCCGTAAAATTATATTTCTATCAAAAACGGTAAAAAAATCACGTTTGCTGTATGGTCGTCACGTGCTTAAGTATTTATTTTATTCTAAAGACAACAGAAATACATCATCTGTGAAAATGTTATCTGCCTAGCTATCACGGTTCATAAGATACAGCCTGGTGACAGACAGACGGACCGACGGCCAAACGGACAGACGGACGGCGAAGTCTTAATAATATACCAATAGGGCTCCGTTATTACCCTTTGGGTAGGGAACCCTAATTAACGTACCTCCAGAATACGTGAGTTGCTTGCATCGACTCGGGTTGTATTTGTCCAGTGCTATATCTGTGTGATATAGCACTTGATGTTAAGAAGATATTCCCGCTCATGTACATCCGTAATTAACTGAGTTTGCCCACAAATACGTTTATACTCCTGAGGATTAAGTCCTAACACCTGATGAGAGTTTTTTCCTTACTACATTCTTCCGACCAAAACAGCACCGCCTAACACTGCTGTTAGGCAGAAATAGGTGTGGCGTTGGTCCCTCCGGAGTGTATCCACAAAGGTTTCTATCATCTTCAAACCTTACTTCAATCTTGTATATAAAAACTTACATAATCGGATAAAATATATAAAGTTATATTTATATAAAATGTTCCGCAGACCCGTGTAGCACGCACAATTTAACATCCGGCTTTAACATTTGTACTCGGTGTTATCGTAGTGTTAAAGGTAGCTTCCACTATATATTACTAGTTTTTACGGTTTTCTGTTTCTATCCTTATAATTTTGTTTGTTCTATCATTCTAAAAGCTTACATAAAGTGTTTAAACATTGTGTGTACGCTTTCAGAATTTTATAATAACACAACTGACCATTCGTAGCTATTTCTAAATTTTATTCCGAATGAACATCATTTACTTATAATATTTTTTCTTTTATTAATTTAAATCGACATGTACGTTAGTTTAAAAATGTATGATAGAAATATATAATTATTTTTATTTATTTTCGAATCCTTCGCCAGACCTTCTTAGGTCGTGTTCCGATCCGTTGGTAAAGTAAGAAAATATATTGTAACCGACAATTTGTAAGTGCCCCAGTAGGCCAGAATAAAGATAATTTATTTCATTTCATGTATGTTTAATCCAAAATATATTACCTTAGAAATAACTACGGATAGACAAACTATGAAAGGTCAATAAAAGATATCTCTCAGCTTATCCGGGTATAAGCTCGCAGCGGATCCGGGTAAGGCCGCAACTTTTCATGTTTATCCGGTTTTATCGCGCTTCAAAAAGAAACCTTTGCTTTATATTTCTAACTTTGCGGTCCCTCGTTTTATATCAAATAAATCTGAATGACAGTAATTATCGTACCGCATTACAAGTAGACTAAATAAGTCGTTAACTCGTTGTTGTCCCACTGCTGGGCAAAGGCTCTCCACTTAGACTGAGAGGAGTTTAGGTCATACTCCACCGGGTTGGCCAAGTGCGAATCCTAGAGAATATTTTTAAGTTGACAATTGTTGTTAATGAAACAGACATGAAAAATCTGAAGTTCGTGCCTGGGATTCGAACCGCGGTCTCCAATCACCAGTAAGGGTTGAGAGGCAAAGTATAAATCGCTACACTATCAAAGATAATATAGTACAATTATTATAGTTTAATTAAAGGCTGCTTAGAATTGTTAAAATTGTAGTTAGAGTTGCAAAAATATAAGTATTCGGTAAATAGTATCAATTATGGTAGCTTTGAAGGTAACCGTCCATTACAATAGTAATGGACGGCTTGGGTAATAATTAAGCTACTATCTTATTGCTTAAGCTATTGAACAGTATCAGCCGCTGCCGTTTGGATATCCAACTTGCTACTTTGACCGATGAGCGGTATCTACATATTTGCTTCAATTCGAAAAATCTATCAACGGTCGATTGTTAACGTGTCTTTAGATTCATATGCTATTAAATTAAACTTAAGCAGTTTTAGAAATAAGAAGTGGAAGAAAGAAAGGAAATTGTGGCTAAAGCCACTGATGGCCAAAATTTTTTTATTTAAGTTTTAAGGTCGTGTTGGGAGAACCGACGCCACACGTATTTCTACCAGCAATGTGTTTTGGTCTGAAGGCTGTGGTTAGGGAGATATGTGCTTATTTGAGGCAACCTACCTTAGACCCCAGTGGTCCAACGCATCGGTGGCTAACTTAAGGTAATAAGGCAGCCAATAACTCTTATTTTATTTGGGGTTGATTACAGATGTTCATGGGCGGCAGTGGCCACTTATAGATGGACTGCATGATCGTTTGCTACTTCCAAATTATATAAAGTCAACTTTAGAATTCAAACTTTAATTATAAAATAATGTTATAATTATAAAACATACAATGTCGAGCTCATTAACTAGTCTTGAACAATGTTTGTAACGTAAAAACGCGATAACTTCTCCTTAAGTACCTCAGAAGTAGAACGGTGTCTCAATAAATCTTAATTCATGAAAAGGGTAATTATATTGAAATTTAAGGAGACGGTGAATAATTTAGGCATTTTTAATTGCGGCACTAAATTTCAGTAGCCTTAGGTAAGATCGAGTATCTCGAGAGCAAAGAGGAATTGACTTGCAAATTTGCTAACAATCTTCATGATAAGAGCAGTCGATGGACGAAATTGTCGAAGTTTGTTAAGTTTTCTTTTTTGGATTATTAAAAAATAAAGTCATTATAAGGTATAACAAGAATACCTACTGTCTATATGATTTTAGACTAATATTATCGCGGAATTACGAGTAATACATCTTAATATGTAACAAGTACTCACGATATGCGTTTTTTTATTTTTTTTGCGCTGGTACGTCACCTGTCGCATGACACGGGTCCTACCATCTTTATAAAAAATAATACAAATACCAATAAAGCAGTTTCAGGCGTCACCTGTCGCATTACACGGGTCCTACCACCTTTATAAAAACTAATACAAATACCAATAAAGCAGTTTCAGGCGTCACCTAATGTGTTCTCATATTAATATGATGTGAAACCTCGTCCATAACCCTCACAAATTTTATTCCGTTTGCTATAAAAAATAAATTATTATGAAATTATTGTTATTTTTTTATCACATTGAATTAGCAACTACCATGCAAGCACCCTAGTGGTAATGGTTACTTCCGCATAAGGACATCTAAGTAACCTTATAAAGAATAGAGGTTCCATCTGAATCCAATCACAAATGAGTTACTCCTGAGGATTAGGATGGTCGCTTCATATCAGTGATTAACCACAATCCTTCCACCGAAACGCAAGAACTGCTTGCCGCTAGAAGTAGGTGTGGCAGTGGTACCAGGTGGCAGTTTTCAGCATATTTTAATAATAATATTAAACAATATGGTCTGGTTATTCTTATGTACGAGCTGCGAACAGTCGTAACGAATGTAAGTATAAGTTTTGTCATTGGCAAATCTGACTTATACCCGCCCCGTTATAGTCCGATTTGCCAATAATAAAACCAGACGTATACCGTTTTACCAGGAGCACAGCTCTATCTGGAACCTGAATGCCAATCGTGTTAAAACGTACAGTATTATCAACACGAGCCAGTAGTTCACGTGGCGATAAAATGGATTAGCGAGTACCGTGCGTCACTCGGCTAAGTTTAAATTACCTATATATGGCGCTATCATATGTCCTTGCGTGGTGACGTGTGTGTGCATTCGTGATCTGAGTGTGTGTGTTTCAGTGAAATGAAATAAAGGCTATGATAATACGCTTATGACATAATTTTTTAGTTGAGTTTATACGTATACTGTGTTCTTAGTATTCTGTATGTGACGACCCTCGTGGTGGAGTGATCACCAAGCTGGTTTGACACGCAGTGGGTTCCGGGATCGATCCCTGGCCAAGCAAACATTGGTATGACGAATTTAGATTCTGTTCTGGGTTTGGGTGTTTGTGTATTCGTGTTTGTGTGTTCACGGCACAGGAGAAAATCTTAGTGTGGGGCTATGAGTATAGGTGTTAAAAAAGCAATAATAAGCTATGATGTTCCATTGTCATAAATTCGCATTATTATATTCTCTTTACATTCTCTATACATCTCTTTATATTCTCTTATACATATATGAAGCGACTATCTTGGACCTCGGGAGTAGCATCTATGATTGACTCAAGCAAGAATCCCTGTTCTATATATAGTTGCTGTCAAATGTCTATGGGCGACAGGAATCACTTATTATCAGGTGGATTGCTTGCTCGATTGCTATTTCATTCTTATATAAAAATAGGGACGCATGGCAGATGTGAAACATCGTGTTCGAGAGTAAAATGGACAAAAGACAAGATTGCGACAGGAATTTAATTAAATTTAATTGCATAATGAAATAACGCCATCTATGAACAGTATCCGGACGAAACCAAACCAACACCGCAGCCCGCTTGGTTTTGTTCGATACTTAATAGTTCCGACAATGTTTAACAGATGGCGCAAAAATAAGTAGGTTTTTTTATTATTAACATGAAGCAGCAAACGCGCAAGCAGCCCACCTGATGGTAAGTGGTTACTGCCACCCATGGACATTTGTTAGCAACTTCATATAGAACAGGGGTTCTATATGAAGTCGACCACAAATGCGTTGCTACCCCGAGGACTGAGATGGTCGCCTCATATAAAAGTGAGCCGCCAACCACACCCTTCTACCGAAACGCAAGAACTGCTTCACGCCAAAAATAGGTGTGGCGGTGGTACTTCCCCGGTCGAAGTACATTGGTTCTACCACCTGTTCTAGAAATAGGTGTGGCGGTGGTGTGGTTTACCTGCGCCTATAAATATTTCACATCAAAAATGGTATAAGCTGTTACTATTTTGTATTACCCATCGCATTTCATTAATGTTAGCGGGTAACTGAGGGTTACGGCCTTATATGGAAACTATGCGGTAATTAAACTTCCGTCGCTTGATTTATATACGCTGCATTAGTTCAAGATAATGCAATTCGGAATTATGTAGATTGTTGAGGTAGATATGACCAGAGCAATACGATAATGCATGGAATTCTATACGTCCTTTAGGTTATGGATTATTAAGGTAAAAAGCACTTTAGGTGCGTCGGGATTTTTTTTGAGATAGGAAGAAACCATCGAACTTGTCAGACTGAGACCGTAACCGAATTTAAATATATTTACATATGTTGATCCCGTTTACACGAGTTGAGTTTAGGTTCAAATATAATGATAATGTAGTTAACTATTAGGTATCTTATTATTATAAGTGTATTGAATAGTGCAACTATTTTGGGTTTATCACTATTTTTTTATATATTTATACATTTTATTTATTTATCTATAATTTACTTCAGATAGAAGCTCTGGTGGACCCCTGATGAAACCCATGGACATCTGTAAGCATATTTATATAGATTTACAGATGATCATGTAAGATTACCACTTACCATTAAATAGACTACATCATTCGTAAGGCAGATAACCGATGGGGTAGACGAGTCCTCGAATGGAAAACACGTCTGGACAAAAGAAGTACAGGCCGCCTCCCGATCAGATGATCTTCTGATGACCTGAAGAAGACGGCAGGCTACCGCTGGATTCAGATGGCACAAGACTCAGAGTAGAACAGATTAGGAGAGGCCTATGTCCAGCAGTGTACTTCCAAGGCCGGATTGGTGGACTACATGTTCGTTTGCTACTTCAATGTCTCATACCTAACGCCATCTCTGTCTCTGTCATGATGGAAGCTATCACACGTCAATTCATTTCTAATACGTATTTTTCCATTACTGATCCTCATCGATATCTACTTGAAATGACAGGTCATTGACAAATGGACTGCTGAGTGTCATCAATCAAATATGACGTGATCGTTATGAGCTGACCTCTCTTTAGAGATCTCTACCCTCTCTTGAACATTATTGAAGTAAATTGAATAAAAAAATAATTAAGATTTGATACTTTATTGCTGTTAGATTTATGAGGTTAATATCCTGACTTTCAGGGACCCCAGTTTCTGTTGTATATTTTTTTAAGTCGTTATGTCACAATGTTCGTTCCCGTACTCCTCTGAAACGGCTTGACTGATTTTCATGAAATTTTGTGAGCATATTGAGTAGGTCTTAGAATCAGCCAACATCTATTTTTCATACCCCTTAGTGATAAGGGTTTGGACAACCCATAACATTTTTTTTAATTTTAGTCATTTTTTTATTATTTTTATTATATCGCATTAAAAATACGTACAACCCTAAATTTTTACCCTTTTATCATCAACCCCTATCTTTTAATAGTCATTTTAGTACTTTAATCATTTGTCATCCCCGGTCGATTACTGATCAATCATCCTTACACACTTACAATAAGTTACTTATTTTTTGTCTATACTAGAAATTACTTAGAAATAATTTGTATGGCAAAACAACGCCGAGTCAGCTAGTTTTTTATAATATTGAAGTACACGATCATGCATTCCTCTTCATGGTAGGTGGCTTCTGCCGCTCATGGACATCTGTAATCAACCCCAGATAAGATCAGAGTCTTACCTGAAGTTGGCCACACATGCGTTGCTACCCCTGAGGACTAATACCCGGTTCACTTTTATATGATGCGATCATCTCAGTCCTCGGGAGTAGTAATGCATCTGTGATAGACCAGATCAGATAGAACCCCTGTTCTATATGAAGTTGCTTACAAATGTCCATGGGTGGCAGTAACCACTCAAGTGGGCTGCTTGCTCGTTTGCTACTTCATATTTATAAAAAAAAAAACACTAAGTTTGAACGCTTTGGATGTCTAGTATGTCTCACTTACCACATTCATCAGACCAAAGCACATCAGAGCCTAACACTGCTATTATTAGGCGGAAATAGAAGATGTGGCAGGAAATAGAGTTAGGCAGAAAGATCCGTCTATCTAGTACCCTCTCCCAACGGAACGTAGATCTGCTTCACGCTAAATATCTTACCATCTTTAAGTTATAAATTATTGACGAAAGTTAAGCTTGTCGACATACGCTGGAAACACAATCTGCGACAAGAGACAAAGTTAATCTTTGCGCTATAAAGTTCCTTGTAACAGTAAAATCTTTCTAAAGCATGAAAAATCGCCGGCAAATACCGCTCAATCATTCTCCCTGCGGCGTTTGAGTGGTTCGCATACAAAGAGCCTTTTATATCTCCACGCTACTGCATATTCTCAAACGATTCATACAAAATGCTCATATAGTGTGTGATTTAGTGTGAGGGAATGGATTTTCCGTTGCTTTTGTTTTTTAAACGTGTCTAAGTGTGGCATCATCGACATTATTTCTTTTAGAGATACATATATCTTATCCAATAATCATATTGTTTAAGAGAACAATTTTAGAATGTTTTTCCATTTTAATATGTCACGGGTACTCACGATGTGCGGTTTTGAGATACGATATGCACAGGACTTCATTTATGTGTTTCAATTCTAGTCCTAGATGTTCGTCATCACATAATAGGTGTCGAGGATGATGGTGTGAAGTGCTGTGGAGGTATCTATCCGTATGAGTAGGTTTCCGGTGAATTGCATGAATGTTCTATCAGGGCGAGTCTTCAATGCCACAACCAAGAATGCCAGCCTACAATTATCTTACATTTCATAAGCGAATTTAATGTTGGTATGTATTAGGTTCTGATGACATAAATACGTTTCGATTTGTTCACGATCCATGTAACTGGGTTGAAATATCGGCGAAAAAAAATTCAAAATACCGCATATCGTGAGTACCCGTAACATATTAAAATGTACAAATTCCGCGATAATATTAGTCTAAAATCATATAAACCTTGGATAAGATTACAGTGTTACCTGAGGTTGGTCACAGATGCATTGCTACCGCTGAAAACTAAGTTGGAACACCCCAAAACATGCCCTGGTAGTTTATAGTAATACGCTTTTATCGTACACTTTTAACAACAATACAGCAGCGCTTATTAAACAGCGCTTTAACGACCCGAGTGGCGGAGCGGTCACCATACCTGTCTGACGCGCAGTGGGTCCCGAGTTCGATTCCCGGCCAGACAGAAATATGAATGATGAGTTTAGATTTCTGTTCTAGGTCTCGGTGTTTGTGTATTCGTGTTTGTGGGTCCATAGCACCCACGACACAGGAGAAAATGCTAGTTTTGGGCTACGTGTGTAGAAAGCATGTAAAAAGCGTGTTATTACTGTTATTATAATTCAACAGAATGTATGGCGGTAGTACGTCTGGAGTCAAACAGAGAAACCACCTCCGTCTATAGTATGCGTAACTTATCTATAATTAATAATAATAATAATATATTTATTTGCTGAAATGTGGTTACAAGGTTGGTCAGTACATAATATTAAACATCTCA
>DWNE01007779.1:0-11996 GCA_018249875.1 Cecropterus toxeus | reverse complement strand
GAGATGACGTCACCGTATTCTGAATCACGCTATCGGAGTTTTCTCAACATCGCGCATATATACAAGTTCCGAACAGACTGTAGGAGCACGGCCCCTCCCCAGGCATGATCACCTCGCCTGGCGGGAGATCTCCCGCCGCCAAAACCACCAACGACAACCACCCACTACCACCACTCTAGTACCTCCGCTAGCACCACCACCCATCACTGCCATTATCACCACTTACCACCATCACCAGCAACGACCACCATCACTAGCAACGATCACCATTACTCACCACCATCACCAGCCATGACTACCCACCACCATCACCACCACCCGCACCACCACCATCATAATCACACACCACCCACCACCATCACCGCCACCCCTACCACTGTGGCAATCTCCTGCTACGCATCAAGAGAGATAACGTCACATTATTCTTAAAGAGATCTTCCGCCGCCAAAGTCTCTTTCGTTCTTACAGTGCGAAATGTAAGTCAGAACCAAACAAACATTCATACCTGCTCAAAGAACTCCTTCTCCACTTCTTCGTACAACTTCTCCAATTGCATCTGTCTATCAGTTTCGTATTTCATCTGGTGAATATTCTCTAGCCTCTCCGAGCGGGTTACTGTAAATAAAAGTAATCTTTAAAAAAATGTGTGTGTGTGTAGCATCACTCCCACCTCTCGTGGATCTGGTAGGGGGGGGGGGGGGGGGGGATCTCCTGCCCATCTGTGCAGCAACCATGGCAACGGCACCTGTCCTTCTGTCTTGGCATCTCTGTTGTGCATAGGAGGGATACAGCTAGCCGCTGTTGCCATAGCAACAGTCTTAAACAACCCGTTACCATGGCAACGGCACGCTCGTCACTTGTCCTTCTGTCTTGGTATCTCTTCATGTAGCACAAGTAGGATAAAGTTTGGTATCTCTTTACGTGGCATAGCATACAAATAGTTAGCCGCTGTTGCCATGGCAAAAACCACAAGAAACCCTTTACCATGGCAATGGCACGAGCGTTCAAGCCGTAATACACAGTAGTTGCCACGGCAACCAATAGCACAACCCATGGCAACGGCTAGCGCGTTACCTATGCTCGTGTATTGATGCGTTTTACCTATACAACATGACGTATATTCGCATAACGAGAGCTCACTTATACTTCTCAATGAAATAGCTATGAGCTAATTACCAGCAGTTGCCATAACAACCACTGACGCGAGCCGTTGTCATGGCAACAGCAATCACCTATACTTCCGTCCTGGAACCTCTCCACGTGCAGCGCTGGGTACACTCTCACTACAAGAGTTCGCGTCCTTGCCACCTTGCCACCCATCACCTCGATGGTACTCAGCTAGGAAATTATAACCTCGTTACCACAGCAACCGGTGGTAAAAGCCGTTGACATGGCAATGGCAAAGTATCACCTGTACTCCCGTCCTGGAACCTCTCCACGTGCAGCGCTGGGTACACTCTCACGACGAGAGGTCGCGTCCTTGCCACCTTGCCACCTAGCACCTCGATGGTACCAAGCTGGGATGATATCGTCCCGTTGCCATGGTAACCGAGTTTGGCGTCCCAGCGCGCTGGTCGCGTGGAGTTGCCGGAAAGCTTCAAACGGACTGAAGTTGTGTCCTGGAAAGATAAGTTTACTTCTAGATTTACGCTTATTTCTAGCGTGAAGCTGTTCTTGCGGGAGGTGGAAGGCTGTGGTTGCCGGATCACTTATGAGGCGACCATCTTATCCTCGGCTGTCGGCTTCTGCCATTGACTTCAGATGGATTCCCTGTTTTATATGAAGTTAATTGCAGTTGTCCATGAACGGCAGTTACCACTTACCATCAGTTATCATAATCACCTGGATGATCATAGGCTTTGATGGATGATAAAATCGTATTTATGATTACCTAAAATAACGACCATTTTAGGCACCTATTTTACGTATTTTCATATTTTGTAAAGGTAATTAATGGATACCAAAATAATATATTTTTTGAAAGTGATTATGTTTCAGGTGATCAAACTACACAAATGAGTCGCTTTTGATCACCGAGATGATATCACCTGGGTGATCAAACTGGCCTACAGACACCCTGAACACTACCATAACTCACCTCCCAAGGCGATACACCCTGCTCACAGTTCAACAGCTCAGCGCCGACAGTTGCAATCTTGGTACCAACTGCTATCCTCCCATTGCAGACCAGGTTAACCAACATTCTGTCCAAACAGGCCTTGACGCAATACCAACCGTCCGTGAGTAGCAATTCTACAGTGTTTGATGGGTTGGTTACACTGGAATAGACAAATGACAGTCATTTAAGGCTTATGTAATACGCACCATGTGGGTAGGTAAAAATAATTGGTCTGCCATCATGGTCGTCTGTCATATTGGATTTAGAATGACGTCATTAAGTAATCATGCATTGTCATTCAAATCAAACGTGTATGTAAAATAATATCAGCTCAATCGATTGGGGTTAAGTGGTATAAATTTAAGTTAGTTTCAAATTTGGCCGAAGGCCGAAGAGATCACCCCTATTCCTAGTGTGAAGCATTTCAAGCGTTTCGTTTGGAAGGGTAGGGATGCTACACCAATACAAGGCGACCTTCTTAGGCTTCAGGAGTGGGAACGCATCATTGACTTCGGACAGAAACCCTGTTCTTTGTAAAGTTGTTTTACAAATAGGTGGTAGTTACCACTTACCATCAGATGGACTGCATGATTGTTTGCTACTTCAATTTTAAAGGTAAGAACCCTTTAGACTGAGATCGTCGCCTCATATATAAGTGAGCCGGCAACCACACCCTTTCAACGAAACGCACGAACTGGTTCACGCTAGAAATAGGTGTGGCGGTGGTACCTCCCCTGGGCGAACTACACTGGCTCTACCACCTGGAAGTATATAATGAATATTATATGAACTTACCTATTCACCTTTACTCCATCCACATACACACCAGCAACAGCTAACACCATAGTTCTTGATGACACGTCATCTTTTTCTAGAATCTTCCTCAACGCAGGTCTCTCCACATTATACAGTTCCTTATCATACCGATACTTCAGCTGCTCCAGAACATTCCTCACGGTACATACACCCCGCATAGTGTGCGGAAACCTTATTTCGTAAGAAATTAATTTCCACAAAATCAATTTCAAATGGTTGTCCAACCAACCCTCTGGTATTATTTTTCTGTCGACGGATTCAACGAAACATGTCTTTAGGTTATCTGTGGTCCATCTGACATCTGTCAAATCGTTACGTTGTGCGAATTCGAAGTTAAGTAACGTGTCGAATTCCAAATTCAAAATATAAGGATCTATTTCTATACTAGAACTATTGGTTTGATTAATATCATTCAAATCTTTTAAAGAATACAGTTTAGTTTTCTTGTAATTTTCTAGAAATTTATATTTGGTTTCTGAGTTTTTGGTATTATTGATAATATTTTGTACTGTAAAGGTACTTTTGTCATTTCGATATGGAGTTTCGAATTTTTTTCTCTTCTTTGCTTTAGGACATGATAAAATAGGGCTTCCGGACCTTTTGGATAATTTTGGTGAAACATCGTTAAAGTCTTCAGTGTGTAAAGATTCCTCAAAATTATTTAAAACTTGTGTATTTAAAATATTGTTCAAATTTTCTAAATTATTATTTACAATTTTATTGTCTTCATTCGATTTTCTATCATTTGTGTATTTTAAATTAAAATCCATATCATCAAAGAATTGCTTTGATTTTTTCAATGAATCCTCAGATATTCTTATGGATTTATTTGTACCTGTTTTAAATCCAAAATCTACTGGATTTTTCTCATCAAGTTTCTTATTCATAACATTTCTATTTATAAAATCATTTTCTTTAAACTCATCTTTGTTTTGATTATCAAAATTGAAATCTTCAAAAACTTTCCGACTCTTAGCTAAAGCCTCCTCTGATATTTTCACGGACTTATTACTAGCTGTCTGAAAACCTTTGAAAGCATCCAAATCTGGCTTCATTTTACTTTCTAATTCTTCAGCTGAAGGCCTAATACCTTGTAATCTCTTATTATTTTCCTTAAGATTGACCTCTGCAACGCCGAGATTTTTAAAAACGTTTTTGGTTTTAGCTAAAGCAATTTCTGTAATTCTAACTTGTTTGTTACTTGCTGTTTTGAATCCTTTAAACAAATGTTTATTAATTTCAAACTTTTCTTTGACATGTTCATCGTAATTATCAGTTTTAGACAGACATTCTTTATTACAATTAATGTTTAAGTCTTCAAATATTTTCTTACTTCTCAGAATTGCTTCTTCAGACACTTTCACAGTTTTATTACCAGCTGATTTAAAGCCTTGAAAAGAGAACTTAGCTTTCAAATCATTACTCTTTACTTCTTTAACGCAGTCAATATCTTTAAATATATTTTTAGCATTCAAAAGAGCGATTTCAGGAACACGTATAGCTTTATTGCTAGCAGTTTTAAATCCTTCATATACCGAAGAATTAGCACTGCCTTTCATACTTGTTTCCGTTTTACGATTCATTTTATCACTTTTAGTTATATCAATACTTTCAAATATTTTCCTACTCTTAAGAAGAGCTGTCTCAGAAACTTCTATGTTTTTGTTACTAGCCGTTTTAAATCCTTCAAAGATGTTAATTTCTGCGTCGTCACATTTGGCAACTGCACCTTCTAATTTATTTAAATCACAGTGGCTATTCTCTTCTCCATCCATATTGCTCATCATATCAATGTTTTGAAGAATTTTGTTACATTTAGTAAGAGCTTCTTCAGAAACCTCTATAGGTTTATTATTTGCTGTTTTAAAATAACTTATACAAGATGGCTTATTATTTTTATTTTTCGCTAAAACCGTCTTATTATTATTATTTCTTTCAATTGTATCATCTTTATCTACACCAAGTGTATCTATGTCTTCAAATGTATTTGACTTTGAATGTGTGTTCTCAGATTTATTTACTGTTTCACTGGTCATGTTAATTTCTTGAAAAACTGGTGCATCGTCATAATCGTCGTCTTTCTTACTAGCTTTATTGAACGACTCTTCAATATTTGTTTTAAAAATGCATGAATATGGATCTTTATAAGTCTTAACGCGATAGTCACTTAAACGCATATTTCTATGATCATAAGTTTTAGCTTTGGACAAACCTAAATCACTAGTACTTTTATTTCTTAAACAAATTATTTCACTAACAGCTCTCTTATTAATTTTAAAGTCATTTTCATTTAAATTCTTAATGTTTATATCTTCACTATTTGCACATTCATTTTGATGATTTTTATCAAATTTTGAAATAGAACCTTTAATACTTGTTTGATTTTCTTTCCTATTAAAATCACTTGTAAAAGCATCAAGTTCCATATCTTGAAATATATCCTTTATTTTTGCTAAAGATTTCTCTGATATGTTGATTTCTTTGTCATTGGCTGTTTTGAATCCCACAAAATTAGAAATAGGTTCATTTGTCTTTGTAATATTTTTCGCTATTCCTGGATCGAAATTCTCGTAACTCCCTTTGTCAATATCTTTAAAAATATCTTCACTCTTTTTTAGAGCTGTGACAGATATTTCAATATTTTTATTACTTACAGTCTTAAAGCCTAAAAACTCAGATGTATTATCATTCTTTTGATCTTTTTTAGCCATTGATTCTTCTATAGAATCATTCTCAAATTCTTGTAGAAGAGTTTGATCAACTATGTTCAGATCATTATCATTATTTTTATCAAATAAGTCGTCATCGAACGTTTCTTTGTCTTTCTCATATTGATGATTAATATCCATATTTTTGCCGGGGTCATTCGATTCAACGATTGTCTTTAAACATTCTTTATTGAAGTTTATATCAATATCCTTAAAGATATTATAGGATTTTGCTACGGATTCCTCAGAAAGTTTAATTCGTTTATTATTTGCAGTTTTAAAACCCACAAATTCTCGTTTCCTGCTATTTGCATCTTTGAAATCCATATCAAAACTATCTGCTTTAATGTCTTTGAAAATATTCTTACAATTTTGTAGTGCCTTTTCTGAAATATCAATGGATTTTCCATTTGCAGTTTTAAATCCTACAAAATCAGCTTCTGCAGAATTCGTATTAAATTTTTCCTCTAAAATTATATCTGGATCATTCTCGGTATTTACATTAGTATAATTTGTTCTATCGTCATTAGAAGATAGTTCAGTTACTAAATTGTTATTTAAGTTATTAGAAACATTACTGTCATAAATCTTAACCAATTCAGTGAATGTTAGTTCCTCATTCGTTTTTTGATCGATATTATCGAATATACTTTTCGCTTTATTAAACGACTCTTTTAAGACTTGTATGGATTTATTACTACATGTTTGAAAACCTGTAAACATAGTTTTATTCAAGTCTAAAACTGGAGACTTACAAGTTTTTAAAGGACATGTCAATGGTAAATCAGCATTATGTTCCAAATAGTTTTCTTCATCACTACTAAATAGAATTTCGTCTTCAAAACTGTTATTCGGTTTATTTATAGGCTCATCTTTTAGTGGAAATGATTCGTCTTTTCTAGAACAAGCTTTGTTAGTGTCATCATTATAAATATCTGAATTACTCTTATTAACTAAATGTACATTATCTTCTTTATTAGTAGGTGTTGAAGCTTGTATAAATAATTCCTTATTTATAATCTGTGAATTGATCAAATGTTTTGCAATTTCAAAATCTTCATTTTCTTCGATCAAAGGCATTGCTAAGGATTCAAATTTCTCAAACGATTCCAGCGTAAAGACTAAAGGTAACTTTCTTTTTCGTTTAAAATGCTTGAACACTGGACTACTTGGACCTTCTTCAGTGTCAATGATGCTAATATCTATATTTTCATCTTTGGCTTGTGTGACGTCATATTTTTTACTAAAACTATTGTCATTATTACTAGACGTCGCCAATTCAAAAATTATGTCGGATTCCGTTTTATCATCTTTACAAATCATATCTTTTTCTTTTACTTCAGTGGTACTTGTGGAATTGATTACTACATCATTATTAACACATTTTTCTATTGGGTTATTTTCGTCTGTATTAGCTTTTACATTAAATGCTAGCCCACTATTTGCCTTAAAATCCTGTATATTAACAGTTGGAGATTTAATTTTACTCTGGTCTATTACTACTTCATTTTGGAGTCTATTATCTTCATTTTCTGTACTTACAGAGACATTAGCATTATATATTTTGCAGTAAGATACATCAAATTCCATACATACATCTGTATTTATATCAAATAAATCATTTTCAGAAGTAAGAGGGTTTACATTTCCTCTATCATTTCTTTTACTAGATTCATTTTCCTCATCAGGTCTCTTAATAACATCACTGTCTTTGATATTGTCTTGATATATTTGGTACAAATTAGTTACTTTTTGCTTACCAATATCTAATTTCTCATTGTTCTGGCAGAAAGTTGTCTCAAACTCTCTAGCGATGCCTTTGTTGACATCAGCCATTTCTTCCACACTGTCTACTATATCTATGAGTTGTGTGTCTGTTACACATTGGGTTTCAAAGTTGTTGATATGATGTTGAATCTGAAAATTTGATATTTTCTGGTATAAAAGTATGAAATTAGTGTGTACTACTGTCTTGTTAACTTATTACGAAAAGGCAAAAGATAATAGCTTTATATTTGGACATTATTCTGTTTCTTTAGAAATCAACTTAACACTTATTGCCTATTTTATTAGGGTTAATTAAGAGGAATGGAGTCCTCGGGGCAATAAAGAGGTTAAGAGCCCCCAACCAAATATTTTCCTAACTAACCTAACCTAACCTAACCCCCCACACATGTAGAAATTTTAGACAGCAAAAACTAAGTTACCTAATTATGACACAATAAATTAAAAAATAAGATATAACTTAGTAGATCATTTTACCCCCACATGTGTAAAAGTTTTAGTCAGCAAAAAAGTTACCTAATCATGATAGCTGTGTCTGTAAATATGAGGCGACCATCTCAGTCCTCGGGAGTAGCAATGCATCTGTGATCGACTTCAGTTAGAACCCCTGTTCTATATGAAGTTGCTTACAGATTTCCATGGGGTGGCATTTATTACTTATCAGTTGGAATGCATCCTTCTTTCCTACTTCATTCTTATAAAAAAAAAACACGATGTACATAGGGCGTCAAATTCAACGACTATATTTAGCTACTCTTAAAAAGTTTTGAAAAAAGAACTTTGATATAATCAATAGGAGAATATTCCTCACCTCTCTCCTGTTCATATCATTTACATGTAGGAACTCAGTAGGTTTTGCTTTTGTTACATGACTACGCTTTTTTACACAGTCTGCTCTCTGCATTTCCCTCAATTGCCGCGAAACAGAGGAAATTACATCTTGAGGTTTTAATATTTTTGAAGATATACATGGTTGATTATCTGCGTCGTATAAACACAATTTCTTTTTCCTGTGTAATTTAAGAATGGCTTCAAAACTCTCGATATTATCACCACTTTCGTCCATTTTAATAGAAAATAAAGAATTAAGATTAAATATTGAAGTTTTCTTTTGTGTACCGCGAATAAACAAATATAATTTGAGAATTTGACACTTTTGAAAGATTTTTGTTTTGATACGTCAAATTATTAACAACTGACAAAGGAAAGTTGAACGAAATGATATAAAATTTTTGCAAATAATTACAGATCGGTAAAGACTTTGTAAAAAAATATTTCAATGATTCAAAATTTTTATTAATACCTTTTTTCCATTATTTCCAATAAAATCTAGGAGCAATATATATTTTTTTCAATTATATGGCCTTTAACTTTATGACCTTAACGTGAAACGTATCGCATCAAAGTAAATAAATGACAATCCGTCGTTTTTTGATGGCCGCCGTACATTCGATGTATCCTCTTTGTGAAAAATAAATGTCGAAAATGTCAAAATGTTTCAAATAATTTGTGTTTATTGTTATCAGTGGACTATATACGATTGTTAAACTGTGCGTTAGTGTTATTAGAGCGACGATGTTGCATAACAGCGACCCGTTTGGGGCGTCGGAAGCGCCTATAAATATGGGTGCCTCAGTAAACATGGCTATGAACGGAGGTATGAATTCGAACGGGTACGTAGGTAAAAGCCACGACGAGAACCCTAACGCTCACTACAATTTAGCGAACTACAGTTATGGCCATAGCGTGATGAGTCCGCATACTTCAATGCATCCGTTCCAGAATTATTCAAATGTCTTCCAAACTTCTTTCATGGGGCACAATCCGCCAATGCACGATAACTGGCAACACGGCTTGCTTCCCATGAACTTGAACCAAACCGATAACCACAATAACTATTACGAGCGTAAAGATTTCCTACACGAGTATAAGGACCAGAATTTACCTCGCAGAAGCGTCCCTGTGCCCTTAAACGTGCCTCATGTGTACCCTAAACCTTACAAAGAGCCTCAAATGAGCTACAACTACCAGGACACCACAAAACATTATCTAGACACTAACTTGGATCTGAGCATGAATAAGACACCAAAACTAGACGAATCCAGGCGAAGAAGCTTGGAGAATACAGTAAAAATGATTGAAAATATCTTAATACACAACCCAACGAGCTCAACCAAGTATGGACCTACAATGAAACAAGACATGGTAACACCAATTGAAACTGAAAACACACTTACACACATTAAAGATGTTGAACCACCAAAAATAATACCAGACAATGAAAACACAGAACGGCACGAGGATAATTCAAAGTCAGTGTATAGCTGTAGCAACGAAAACAGTGTAGAGAGTGAAACGAACAGTGACGAAAAAAACAATAACCTCACGATAACTCTTGAGCCTGATAATAGTAGCAATAACGATGACAGTCAAATCCAAGTAGAAAAGATTGAAATTAAAGTTGAACTGCATCCAAATGACAGTGAATCTGAAAACGATGATGTGAAACCGTTAAACATGTTTAAAGGCCTAAATAATCCATTAGATGTGTTGACAGGGGCAACGAAAACCGATGCTCTTGGTAACGAAGTTGTAGTGAAAGTGGAAGAAGTGTCAAACTGGGCGGACTATGAGAATTCAAATCCATTCCAACGAGATTTGTTTGGGGTTTCTCAAACTGCACCAAATGGTACTATCGTTGAGGCAAACGACAGTGTGTCTGTTGCTAGAGAAGCAATCAAAGAAAGTAAGTTCTACTTCACTATATCTTTATAGTAATTATATTTACCTAAAAATTTGGGAGGACCTCCCAATTAGAATCCATTCGATACTCATAGCAGCACACTAGGATTTTCTCCTGTGTCATGGGTACCATGGACACACAAAGATGATTGCACAAACACCCAGACCCAGAACAGAAATCTAAACTCATCATTCATATTTCTGTCTGGCCGGAATCTAAGCCGGGACCCACTGAGCGTCAGACCGGTGTGGTGACTGCAATGAGGCTCGTCACTATTGCGGAATATTAAATATTGTAACTGACAATTTGTAAGTGCCCCCATAGGTCTATGCAAAATAAAGACATTTCATCTCATTTCTATTAATCATTTAATGTTACGGAATTAATCCATTTCAATAAATACCCACTTACCAGGTGGTAGAATTAATGCCGTTTGACGAGGGAAGTACCACCACCACACCTATTTCTAGCGTGAACCAGTTCTTGCATGAGGTGGAAGGTGTTTTTGAGGGCTTAATTTCATATGAGACGACCATCTCAGTCCTTGGGAGTAGCAACACATCAGTGATCGACTTCAGATAGAACCCCTGTTCCATATAAAGTAGCGCACAGATGTTCATGAGCGGCACTAACTACTTACCATCAGGTGGACTGCATGCTCGTTTGCTACTTCAATCTGATAAAAAAAAACATCTTTTATAATTTTCAGATACAGATTTGATTCGCACAACGACATTTTACGAATGTCCAAGCTGCAACCTCTTCTTTTTGAACCCGAAACGATTTCTCGTGCACACAAAATGGCACTCTTTCGGTCTCACGAACGAGAAGCGGAAAGAAGAGGAAGAGGAGATGATGAAAGAGAGACTATCGAAGAGGAATAAGAGGAAAGAGGCACGTCAGCTCAAGAAGTTGGAGTTGGAGGAAGTTAAAGAAGATAATGTGCTCGGGAATGTATTTAAATGTAATTGTTGTGAGAAGGTGTTTACTACGCGGGCGAGTCTGAAGAATCATAAGCAGAGGTTGGTTCGAAACTTTATTCTTTTAGGGTTCTGTGCACAAAGAGTAAAAGCAGGACTCTATTACTTAGACTTCCCAATTCGTCTCTCTGACACCAGGATCTCTCGTGAACCGTGAGAGCTAGACAGTTGAAGTTTTCATAAATCATTATCAGTGAAAATTTCTGTTACCACTGTTATAACAGAATAAAAAAGCAAGATAAATATTAAAGAGGGTCCCTTATAAAAGAAACGTGATTTTTAGATCAATATTAATAATGGCAAGTGGTAGATGATTAAAATATTGAGAGAAAATTTTGTTGTAATTAGTTAATATTTAGTTACAAAGTACAAATAAATAACTTAATAAAATTCCTCCTCCTTTTTTATATCGTGGGGGAAAAGTTCAAAAGGTATCCGACGCTGTGGCCGTCCTCAGTGCTGTGTGGAGGACTCTGGAACTCTGGTTGTGGTCCATCGGAGGATCCTTTTGACACATTTCCCATTGCGTCAATGTAGTCACACACCAGATTGACCCAATGGGGAAATCTGTGATGGTAGTGTGTTGTATGTAATAAATAATAATAATAATGCCGCCGTCCTTCCCGGGGTCGCTTGGCTGGGCGGCTCAAGCTCCCACTATTCGAGCCCCAGAAGCCCCCTTTTAGTCGCCTCTTACGACTGGCCGGGGATACCGCAGCCCTATTCTGGTCCCGGAACTACAGAGACATAAAGGGGACTCCTTTTTTTTTTAACGCTTTCTACACTCATAGCCCCACAGTAGGATTTTCTCCTGTGTCGTGGGTGCCATGGACACACAAAGACGA
>DWNE01007778.1:0-11996 GCA_018249875.1 Cecropterus toxeus | reverse complement strand
ATGTCCATGGGCGGCAGTAACCACTTACCATCAGGCGGGCTGCTTGCTCGTTTGCTACTTCATATTTATAAAAAATATATATATATATTTGTATAGATTGAATTTTCATTACAGGAAACGGTACAACAACACGAAAAGGCGATGGAGAAGAAATTATTACGAATCGATCCCAAATGCTTACATTGGACACCCAAGGACTGGTCAAAACGAGCGAAATGGTAAGCTACCTTATTTATCTACTAAATTAATTTTCGTGACCTAACCTTTTCAATTTCTTTTTTCATTCATTTTATTTACACCAAAAGCTTAAGTAAGAGGATAATAAAATTATCGTTTTGTGTTAAATACGACTTAATTTTATATTTTAATGTTTTTTCTTAATTTATTGATATTGAAGTCTATGGTCAGACAAAGATAGAGGTTTTTACAGATTATGTAAAATAACCTGTCTAGTATTTTTTGATTATAAGTCTATGGTCAGATAAAAATAGACCTGTTCACAGATTGTGTAAAACTGTCAAGTATATTTTTTTCTTTTGTCACCAGCGTTTGAAGTAACGGAGAGCGAGCTATCTAACTCGGGCTAGACACGTATGCAAATTGTTCATTTTGTTTCTAATCGAATCATTAATCTAACATCATTATATTAACGCTTCTCATTAACATATTTAATTTAAATATTCATTATATTTTATTTTATTAATCATCGCTAGCAAGGCTTTGGGCGTCTTACCTTATATAATATGGTTTCGGTTTTGTTAGCTCAGTTTTATTTATATTCCCATAATGTATTACTAACTCGGAATTTTAGGTGATTTTTGGACATGGTGATGGTACCTATATGTATTTACAAGCTTCAAGATTTTTTTACAATAATGTTACTACAAAAAACAATTTTGTTCAAATCCCTTTTTTCTTTGAAAACAATGACATGTTCGCGCTAATTAATGGATAATAAATAAGAATAAACAAATGGTATTTTAAACTTATGGCGTTGTCGCGGAGACTTTAGACTTAATGATGAAACATTTTTCTGTAAATACTGAAGGACTCTTGTTGTCCCCGCACTAATCAACTTAGTTTAACGAGCGTTAACGTTTCCCTAACGTTTGCAAAGTGATAACGCTGCGCATATGACAAGTGTTAGCGCTGCGACTTCGAAACGTTAACGTCGCGTTACGTTTTTTTAGCAAACAGGTACAATCACACCGTCCCAGTCTGTCTGTTATTATTACTTTTAATACTCTAACACTAAGAGTAAATATATTCATTGGACCATAACATAAGTTTCCAAAATTGATAGTTTTACTTTCTGTTCTATTTTACGTAATATTCGTCTAAATAGCAAGGCCAACAGTAGTATTTTTTCGTCCATTTCGTCTTTTGTTGTAAGTCACACACATTTGTTTTGTTGTAATCACAGCATATGCGTTTGAGTAGCGTTATCGTTAAACAGACGTTGGAAACACGCAAACGCTCGTAAAACGCCTGTGATATAACGACATATATATAAATTTAATAAATTTCGATAAATAGATAGCATTACTCAAATTTGACCATGCATATTTAATTAATTATTTAATTTAATGAGTGATTATTAAATTGATTCAGTAAGCTTACTATATCAGACCGTTGACAGGTCCCATATTAGAAGGAAAAACTAATTACGCGGTACTTACAATTTTAACAATGATAATGTAACATTATTGTAACATGTGCGGAATACGAATGAGTACGACAATAGGCGCACACTAACACCGCATGACACATAACATTTAATTGTAAATAGCACTCTAAAAAAAGAACAGATTACTCACTCATTTAGTCTCATTACACAGTTTTTAAACGCATGTTGCATAAGAATAAAAACCGGATATGTTACGGTTATATGGAATTGTCTTATTGTATCTGAATATTAAGTACCAGTTACAATAAAACCTATTTCTAGAGTGAAGTTATTGCGTTTCGGTGAAAGGGTATTGTTGTCGGCTCACTTATATATACCATCTTAGTCCTCGAGAGTAGCAATGCGTCTGTGATTGAGCTCAAATAGAACTATTGTTCTATATGAAGTTGATTGCAGGTGTCCATGGAAAGTAGTCACTATGGTGGTTTTCTCGTTTACTGCCTCAATGTGATAAAAAACACTTTTATTAAATAGATAAGTCTATAAGTAACTTGCGTAAGATCTATTTAATTATCGTGTCTATGTGTCATACTTAAGTACTTTTAGAGAACTATTCGTACAGATTTAACGAATTATATTTAAACTGCATATTCAGAAGTTTTGAAGAAACAAAATATGCTATAAATTCGCTTTGATACGTATAGGAATTACAATTACTGATTTCATTGTTAAGAACAACTTTTCTTGGACGATTTAGTTTATTTTAAATGCAACACAGCTTAAAGCTACATCACTTTAAAATAAAGGAATCACGACAACACTACATCTATATATCATTTTCACAATACATACAATCACGTTTTAATATTATTGATTAGTTAATCCCGATAAGATTTAATTAAACTGATTTTTAATTTTCAGGTAGAATATTCAACTGGCAACATTCGTTTAACAAATAAATTGGGTAACAAGCGGAAATTTAATCAGGGAAATTGGCCAATATCAAATACTATAGCTAAAGACTTAAAATTGTAACTTTTTTGTAATTGGCAACATCCGTGTAAAATATAAATATATACATTTCATCTGGCAATATAAATAAATTGTAACTTTTTTTGTAATTGGCAACATCCGTGTAAAATATTAAAATATACATTTCATCTGGCAATATAAATAAATTGTAACTTTTTTGTAATTGGCAACATCCGTATAAAATATTAAAATATAGATTTCATCTGGCAATATCAATAAATAAGAAATTTAAATGTAAAGATAATTAAAATTACGTGTCCATGCTTAGGTAATAGCTGTTGCCGAGGTTTTATTTCTAAGTAGATGCAATTACTGTAATGTAACTCTTTATTGTGATATTAAATAATATCGTCATTGTACGTAGAGTTTAATTTACACAAATAACCCAAGAACAATATAAAAATGTTAATCATTTATCGTTTTCTCTGAATAACTGTATATCTTATTTATGGCATTAAGTATAATATTATTTGAAAATTGAAATTTAATACATGTTTCACAAGTATTTCTCGTTATAAAATACTTTCAACTATTATCAGATCACAGAGTGATTCTTTGTGTTGCATCCCATGTCGTATAAAAACAAGGATACGGGGAGCAAAACCTAATAGATAATTATGTCGGATCCATGTATAATTGCTATGACACGCTGCTCCTTTGAGGAATCATTAGTTGTACTTTACGCTTTTTATATAAATCCAAATAGTTTCCAAAGATTTAAGCACGATTTCATGAGCTTTTAAGTGATAATTCGTGACATTTAAAAGTATTATCCAATAAAAAAACATATTTATATTTATTTATTCATTCATTCATTCATTTAAACTCGAATCACAAAGTGTTATTCTAATCAAATGTATGAAAGAAATACCTAGCAGGAAGTATATTTCATGGGAGTTAACTAAATGAAAGAAATTAAGTATGCAATATAATGATTTATTTTTCAGTAGATAAGCACAGTAATTTTGCTTCGATTGTCAAAATATTTATATTCAAGAAGCAGGTACAAGTGATGTTTAACACTTACAAAATCTAATGTCACATAATTTGTAGCAACAATATATTTAAAATTTACTTCGTACAATAATATTTAGTATTTGAAAGCTGAGTAGCTAAACTGATAACTTTGAATGTTTCAAGGGAAGTAATTATCTCTGCATGTTATGCGCAATTTATTAATATTAAATTTACAAAATAATTAAAAGCGTTCAAGATTTTAATTACTTCCCCGAAAACTACCATACCTATACTCACTTTGTGACAAGAAAGATTTATAAGATTTATCAGTTATTTAAAAAAATCTTTTAAAATATAGAAGCGTTAATAGTAAGATAATATTAGACATAAACAACAGTTTTATTAAAAATCCATCAATCAATAATCAAGACGTAATATATTATAAGGAATATAAATTATAATAACATTGTCTTAACTTGTAATACTTTATACTTAATCTGCTAATAGGTAGTTACTTTTCTGTACTCACTTTGATAGTGGTGTAATAACAAATTCTTACCACCGAAAGAGCTAGATCTTAAGCATAACATGCCTGTGGAATACAACGAATCAAACACGATATTTCATCTTGTATTTCACTTTTTGAAATATATTTTTGGTGTGAAACATCTATCAGGTAAAACGTGTCACGTGTTGACGCGGCGATGCTTGCATTTATGTATTTAGCGCCATCTGTTTTACGTTTTCAGAATTAAGTATCGAACAAAACTAAGCGGGCAGCGGTGTTAGATCGACTTAGTACGGGATACTGTTCGTGGATGGTGCTATTTTCATTATGTTAGTTTCTGTCGCAATCTCTTTTTTGCATATTACTGGTACGAAAACGATGTTTCACATCCGCTAGGGGTCCCGGGACGGCTACAGGACGTTATTGTTAGTCACATTTATCTTATTTCTTGATATTAATAGAGGTCTAGCTGTCAAATTCTGTCAGATTTTTCGTAAAAATATGTGGCAATCTATTCGTCGCTATTTGTATTTAAACTTTATTTGATGATGCGTGTCGCGAACTTAGTGGACTAAGTTGGTACGCATCAGCATAAAATCAAATTTTCATCGAATTCAAACAGAAATCGACGTGACAGGCTACCACAATGATTTTTACGATCTGACATTCTAATGTCCGGCTATATATATATAGTTAAATCACTAGTTACGTTTGTTTTGGTAACTGATTTCCAGGAAAGACGGTATCTATTCATCGCGTATATCTTTTATTTACACAGATATCTATTTACATATTTCCAGAAATTTATCCGTACTATTTCCTTCTGAAACATATTTGTTGACAAATTAAATAGTTACTCGTCTTTCGAGTATTTTGCTTCAGTTTCCTCAATTTTAGGCAAAGCCATTCAAACCCCGTACCATCCAAAGATAATCTTCTTGATAAGATTACTACGACGGTACATTCCGTTCCTTATAACAAACAACCAACGAAATTATGACCAAACTATGCCTACTATAAATTATTTATCGAATATGTAACATGTTAATAAGTAGTAAATGAAACACAGAATAAGGATTTCTAATCGAAATGCTACAAACTAAATTTAACAAGACTCAATTATGTTTTTGGAAAACGTCGAGATTGGTGCTCTGTTTATCTAGTACTCTACCATTTATCACAATAACAATATAAAAAATAAATGCTTGCGCGACTGACTGCTCATATAGGTATATCATTATACATAAAGGCAGCCAAGAGACTAGGTTCACTGGTAGGTAAAAGGCACTGTCTTTGAATAAGTCTGTTTTTCTTACTATTAGAACTACAAGAAAGCCGTTAGCCAATTCTATACCTAAATACGTTTGATAAAAATATGACGGTTAATATATATAATCGTCATATAAGTCGAATGTGGGTAGAAGGAAAACTTTATTATACCCACAAATTTATGGTTTTATGCTCTTTCTTGCAGCTCGATTATCTACATGAAATGTATAATACATAAATCTTTATTTGTTTGGGTACAGAGGCACTTATAGTTATTTACCATTCGCTGACACTATGTGCCGATGAGACAAAGTACATATATATGGAAATATAATATCTATTTAATCTATTGTTATATTAAGTATATACGATGAAATCTTATCTTTCCTATATAAGTATGTATTATTTCTGTAATAACAAATAATACATTTTATCACCGCTAAATCTGAGTTAAAGCACCTTAATCTAAATTATTTCATACAAATAACACGTATAAAATATGTATCAGTTACCATAATAATCTGTGAAAATTTTTGTAACATACAATATACTTTCGGAATTTCAACAGGAGGTATTTAATTCATATTAATTGTACTGGAGGTACCTATTTCTATTTCATATTGTGATGCTCTCATATCTTAATTTGGTTTCGCTTACAACAATACAGTGGTATCTAAGATTGTTGCAAATCACACACCTTGATCATCTCATTGCACCATTAATTAATCAGATCTAAATAAAAGATAAATATTTTGTACAGATCAAAGCAAAATTATAGAACTTACGAAATAAAACGAATGTGGTAATTTTATTGTTAGATTTAAACAACTAAGTAAAATTATAATATATACCTACCTAATAAACTGTCTCACAGTTTTCTGAATGTTACACGATTATACGATTATGGTGACTCGAAATTATTATCTCACAACACTTGAATAAAAAAATAAATACAATTTATCGTGTGACATCGCCGCTTTATATCCCTAGTTTATGTGAAATTATGCTCCATTCTTATAACTTAGGTACAACCTTTGTAACTGTTGTTACATGCACCATACTAACACTACATGTTCTACACAGTAGATATACGATTTCGCTTCGAAATAAATCCCTCTATAGACTCTGTGTGAATGTATCTTGTAATACATAAAGTAGTGTTCTAATATATCGGGTATCTTAAAACGACATCTGGTCTTTTAATCACAAATGACAAAAATATTCAAGCCCTAATTTAAAACGTATCTTTAATAACGGTGATCGATTTCGAATTAATGTAATTTGAATGCCTAAAATATACGTATACATGTCAAAAACAATTTGGACCCAGCGTGGAAGGGATGTCCACGGCTAAACGAGACAGCCGTCGTTGAGGTTGTTATTGAGTTTTGTTTGAGCGTCTGGGATCGTGCCTGGGTACGTGTGGCATTGCTGAGTGGCCAGGTTGTAGTTGACTTCGCTGTCATAATACTCCGCGTCTGGCTCGATTGGACCCAGAAGGTTCGTAGCTTTAGGGAGGTAGCCGTCAGTTGTGATGTAGCTCGGCTCAGTGCCGGCGGGGAGGCTGAGGACGCTGTCTGGCCTACTGTACTCCACGTCGATGACGGATTGTGTCATGTATGTATTGTCGAGTGACGGTATAGTGTCTACGGAGGAGTCTCCGTTGAGAGGTGTCACGCAAGTGTAGCTGGAAGCGAGCACGTCAGCGGACTCCGGGCGGATGTATGGCGAGTGCGCTTCGAAGGGCAGCTGGAATGATGTCGGCGACTCGTAAATCCTAGTAATGTTGTAAGGAGTGGCAGGCGATGCCCGATTATTGGAATTGTTGTTTTTGACGCACGTAGCTGCGTGTAACGATAGCATTTCATGTAACTGTCGCCTCTGTACCTCCAAGTCCTGAAATAGAAATAATGGATTTGATTAGCACAATGAGGAACATAAATATTATTTTCGATAATATTGTTTTATACGAAATAAGCAACTACCTCGTATAATTTGGTGTTACACTAACCACTACACCTAACGAGAACGCCAACCATCACAGGTAATGTGGCCAGGTAAGATATCTATTTATGGTAGACCCTTGAGGACCAATAAATTAATTATGGTGGTAGAACAAGTGTGTTTTAACCGTGGAGTTATTATTGCCAAAGCGTTTCTAGCGTGGAGCAGTAATTGCTGGCTCACTGAGTGATATATCATTCCAGTTCTCAGGAGTAGCAACGCTAGCTGGCTTCATTTAGAAATGAAATATTATTTTGTAGAGGCCTACGAAGGTACTTAGAAATTGTAACTTATATTTTTTTACACTACCACAAGATCGTCCTGCCCCACTAGAACCTGTTCTACTTATATGAAGTTTTACAGATATCCACGCCTATGTGACGAATGAAGCAGTCCCCATACCGGTCTGACACGCAGTGGGTTTCCGGTTCGATCCCTGGCCAGACAGATATCTGAATGATGTATTTAGATTTCTTGGTCTGGGTGTTTGTGTTGTCGACTTTGTATGTGTCCATGGCACCCACGACACAGGAGAAGTCCAAGCGTGGGGCTATGAGATTAGAGCGTATATCCATCAGATGGACTGCTTGGGCGTCTGCTTCTTAAATCTTTAAAAATAAAGGAAAATAAATTAAACAATACCTGTAGTTGTGCCTTGAGGTCGATATTTTGTGTTTCGAGGACTTCACTCTCAGTCACCAAATTGACGGTGCGTTCCCGTTTCTTCATTCTACACTTTGTTGCTGCTATTTTGTTCCGTTCTCTCCTACGTCGTCTTCTTTCTTCGTCTTCTGGTGTTAACTGCAAGTTCAAAGAAAAAAAAACGATTAGATATTAACATGTTTTAGTTAATTCGACGATTTTTTAAACTAAAATCCTATTTTATGCTTACAGAGGAATTGTTTACACTAACTTTCTATAAAAAAAATCAACGTTTGAATTTGGTTTAAAAATATTTTACTGAATATTTGAAACAGTTATCTAAATACTTTAAGGCTTCGTCTCTACATACATCTCTATATATAATGAGTAATTGTTAATATTTAATTTTGGTGCTGAATTCCACAGATATTCCTCGAAGATTATATGTATATGTGTGTAGATAATATGTATATTTCTTAACATTCTAGATATCATTAGCCATGCACAGACTGTAGCGAAAATTCTAGGCCATGGAGTTTGTTTATTTGTACGTTGATGAATCATCCAATTAGAATCCATATGAATTAAATTAGGCGTATCCTTAAACACGTCGAGTATAATATAAATATAATCTTACTATACAAATACGTAGTTTATTTATGAAATTTGTTAAATAAGCGACATTTTCATGTGGAAAATGCGACTAAAAACTCAACCAACAGCATCCTAACCGTGATGAACGAACGTTTTGATTGTCCATATATTAATCATTGCATAAAATGCATATAAAAAACATTTTACTCGCAATTAAGATAAATGTTATTGAGTCTGGTCACTTGAATAAATAATGAATAATAATTATTATTAAGAATTTCATGCATTCATTGAACCTTCTAACCATTTAATAGCGCTAAAATTCAGATGATTAATGCTAGGACTTGCAGTTAACCATTATTTCTAACAATTGTACTTAGTGACTACACTCTTAGCTATTTCCCGTGCATTCCCCAGGCGTGAAGGGACACGAATCAATACCGCTGATCATAATTTCTCATCGACAGTCGTTCCTTTCAATCAGGAAGTTAAGTCACGATTGCCGCCGCATTTGCAATGCTAGCCTTCTTCGTAAGCTATAAAACTTCAATAAAGCCGTTGAATTATAATGCTGGACAGTCGCCATAAAAGCTAGTTTAGTTACGATTCGCAATCTTCCCGGTCTATGTGTTCCTGGTATTACCCTCATTGGGTGGTATGTTTATAGCCTTGGCAATAGCCTTATTATTGAGACTCGGAACTCGGGACGCAGAAACTGTTAACCCATTCTAAGTGAATAAATATTTATGACAGTTACTCGTTTACTTTTCAAACATTGTATTATTTACAACGCAACAGCTGAGTACTGTCAATGTATCTGTATCTATTTATAAACTTTTATTTAAAATCGTATTTACAATCGAAAGTATAGATCACATAAAATTGTTTCATGGTGTACCAAATCGGATTCACTCTTGACGATCATTAGGTTTGTGCACAATTAGGGTACTTATGACGTCATAAGTAAGACTAGGAAAAATATACTTATGAACATATTGCATTAGAACATGAATCGCAGATTTCAAATTTGGAATTGGAACCAAGCTGGGATAGAAACCACAATTGTGGATAGTCGTAATTCATCTCATAAGGCCTTCGCTGATTTTATGTAGGTACTAGGAATCACACCGATTTGCAAGAGGGACAACACATCTTTGACAGACTTCCGTTAAGATTTCAATCCCATTTAGGATTGTTTAGACCAGTCTATGGACCCCTGCATTAGCTGAGTCTGCAACCGTCCCTCCCTCTAGCGAAGGCGGAAGGCTGAGGAATTCGGCAAGGGGGCCAAAGCCGTCCGCCCCTTCCAGCCCTACTTGTCCAGGCTGAGCTTCAGGCTCGCCACAAATGCCCGGTGAAGCTATTAAGACCAATAGGGTTAACAGCAACAATTAAAAAAGAAAACGACAATAGCATTTAAAATGTTGTACTCATACTAACCCCTTCTCCCTTAGTGGTTTGCGTGTGGCTGCTGTCATAGTCTTCGTCACTCTCTTCCTTCTTCATCCGCTTGACACACCCATCGGTGTCACTCCCCGACATCTTCCGTTTTGACTCTATCGACAGCTTCAATCCGGCCTTTATAAGCTCCGAGCAAGTCTGAAAAAAGAATTATTTCTTTTTAACCGACTTCCAAAAAGGAGGAGGTTCTCAATTCGTCTGTATTTTTGTTTATGTTTGATACATCGAAAGTTGTGGTTAAAGTGGACAGATTTTGACATTTTTTAAATATAAATTTATATTAAAGCTACCCGTATGTTACCATACGGGTAGCTTTAATATAAATTGATAAATAACAAAATTTGTATTTATGTATTAAAAATTATGTGTTATTTAATTATTAAATTACATTTTAATAATTGTATGGCTTTAATTATAGCGTCCGACTATTAAGTCCGAAGCATAAAAATAGTTACATCCCTGTTCAGGTAATCTAAATGGCGAGGTAGATATTTATGCAAAGCATTATTATTAGCGTGGAACTTGTATTTCCAATTCCTTATAAGGCCTTATAAGTCGAGTATTGGGTCCCATACAGATCCCAGTCCTGAGCGATTGATTGCATGGTGGGACATGTAGTCAATCTACTTTGTAGACGAACACTACCTGATTTACTAAAGTGTAACAATTCTTGTAAACGACGATGCTAGAAATTATTCATTAAGATTATCAGAGACGTTTATCAAAAAGATATAATGACACAATTAGTCAGAATCGCCACATATCTAGTACATAGGTAGACAATAGTTTTAAATCGCAACGATATCTACCTTATTATCTATTGTGTTATTATTAGATATAATTAGGTATGTAACACTGATTTCGACGACCCGCGCGGCCGAGCGGTCACCATACCGGTCTAACGCGCAGTGGGTCCCGAGTTCGATTCCCGGCCAGACAGAAATATGAATGATGAGGTTAGATTTCTGTTCTGGGTCTGGGTGTTTATTTATTCGTGTTTGTGTGTCCATGGCACCCACGACACAGGAGAAAATCCTAGTGTGGGGCTATGAGTGTAGAAAGCGTGTGTGTGTGTTTATAAACTATTGGCTTAAGTGTACATAGATTTTTAGACTTAATTATTATAGGTATTTTAATTATGTTAATATGCAACGATAAATATTTTATTTTATTATTATACAATATGGTAAATCTAAATTAATTGGTTGGCTCCGCATTTATCACTGCCTCATTGCTCATATCCAGTTATTGTTATGTTACCAGAACATAAAACCTATCAACCTACAAGCACATTTTCGAACGTCTTAACTAATATTGCCACTTTACTGAAAACACACAATACTGAATTGTCTCTAAAATTACGTACAACAGTAGGTTCACTTAAAAAAACGAACAAAATAAGTCCTTTAATAGAAACTAAAAATATTCCAGGCGTTTTATAGTTATACCCGCGTCGTCCACTCATGATTTATGAGACGGCGGAGAAATTGATCCTCCCACGGAAAACTTTCAGTGATATCACGTTTTCTTAGAACGTCTATATAATATGTTTATAAGATTTGGTTCCAGTTAATGTTATATTTGGTGATTAGTGATTGTTGAAATTCTAAGGCATAATGTGGGAAATCCGGCAGATTACTCCCCAATAGCATACGTACCTACATAATAGGTACATACCTATTTGAAAATACATGAACTGTCATTTAGATAATACTTTTTTTTTATAAATAGGAAGTAGCAAACGAGCAAGCAGCCCACCTCATGGTAAGTGGTTACTGTCGCCTATGGACATTTGTAAGCAACTTTATATAAGATGCCTTGCTACTCCCGAGGACTGAGACGGTTGCCTCATATAAAAGTGAGCCGGCAACCACACCCTTCCACCGAAACGCAAGAACTGCT